>JANHFX010027117.1:0-15190 GCA_027560015.1 Chloroceryle amazona | reverse complement strand
AGTGATTAAATCCTCTTCAGGAGTATGTAGACTAAAATATACAAAGACATTTTAATCTTTTAAAATTTTAAAATAAAATATCTGGTCTGTAAATTCTTCCTAGTATACTTCCAGTAGTTGATCTGGGATTTTTTTCCCTTCCGAAAATAGCCTCAGACTGGTTCTTTTTTTGCTTTATTGAGGTCATGACCTAAATAAAATGAACATGTTTTGTCAGTTTGAAAACCCTGATAAACTGTATGTCATTGTCTGCTTTTTAGAACATTAATAACACCATATAGATAAAATTTTATTATAATCTTTCTTTTAAAAAAGACCTGAACATCCATTTAATAAATTCTGAAACATCAAACTGTTTTGCTGCATCAGCTCCTTCTGGGACTCCATTAAATCTGAGCACATGGCCCTGTTTGACAGAGAGGTTCAAGTGGCAGGACTGAGTTCAGGGCAGGGGAGGGCTGCCCAGTGAGGTGGCAGGATCCACCTCACACCTGCAGTGCGAGGGAGGCAGGAGGACACCTGGTTAGTGATGGTGGCTTTTTGGCAGAGCCTGGATGTACCACGTGCCTGTGGTGCTCTTCCTACACAGCAGCCAGTGGCAGGGAAGGCTCTGCACTCCTGTCAGCCCTGGAAAGACTGCAGGGGAAGAAAATGATCAACTCGGCTTGCTCTGGCTGGTAACTCTCCCTAGCAAAGCCACTGCAGTGTGCACTTTATCCTATAGAAATGCAATCTTCCTATTGACACATTCTTAAAAATCTTTTCAAAAACCAAACATCCCATCCTGAGCAAATACATGGTGCTTAGTTTTATGTTTCCATTGCATAACTAGTTTGACTTTTAGATCAGAAAGTGGTAAAGATCATAACTAGTTTTGCATTTTATTTGGTAATTCCATCTGAAGTCTCTAGAAGATGCTGTAAATGGTGTGCATTTCCTTGAGGGAAATGTTGTGGGACAAGAGGTGAATACTCCTAAAAGTTTGAATAGAGACAAGCCATAATTTAGATTTTGCTCTTCGGTAGCTCTCCAGTGAGCACAAATGGGAATATATTTTAAAGGGAGGTTTTGTGGAGGATGCGCCAGTATTTGCTGCCTACTGACACTGTGGCATCTCGGCGGTGTAGATTAAGCTTTACCACTAACTCTGAACAAGATTTTTGTTGTAAAGATACTAAACAGTGTTTGGCAAAATACTAATCAGACTGCTGCATACTTTTGAAGTACCTGGCATGTGTGTCGTGTTAAAGTGTTGACAGATGAAGCCCAACATATCTGGGGCATCTGTCTTTCAGCATCAAGGCAGACAGAGGCCAATTAAAAATAAAAAATTAAAAGTAGGGAGTTTGGCCTTTTATTGCTGCTTTTACTGCTACTTGTAAAGAAATTTAACCAGCTCAATGACCTTGTGTTTAGAACTAGCCACTTTAGAAAACCTGTTTTCTTCAAAATGTAGGCTTATACTCGAATTGCTTTATTCTTTTTATCATTGGCTTTTTATCCTGGCTAGCAGGTTTTATTATTCTCTGTAGCATGTTAATTTTAGCCTCTGACACTACAATTCTTATTCTTCTGTAGGTCTGAGCAGCCTCGTATAACCAAAGATGTAATTTGTTTTCATGCTGAAGACTTCTTAGAGGTGGTTCAGCGAATGCAATTAGATTTGCATGAGCCTCCACTCTCACAGGTAAGCGTGCTACAAACAGTTGATCAGGCATTTGTTGAATCCTAAATCAGAGTTTTGACTTTTTTTTTCCTCCCCACTCCTGCAGTGTGTCCAGTGGGTTGATGATGCAAAACTTAACCAACTGCGAAGGGAAGGCATTCGATATGCCAGAATTCAGTTATTTGATAATGACATTTATTTTATCCCAAGGAATGTTGTGCACCAGTTCAAAACAGTTTCAGCTGTGTGCAGTTTGGCTTGGCATGTTCGGCTCAAGCTGTATCATTCAGAGGAAGAACCTTCTCAAAATACAAGTACTGTTGAAGTAGGGACCTCTGCAGACCCCAAGTCTTCAGTTATTGGACTCAAGACTGACAGCAGAGTCAGTGTGATGAGCAAAAATACCTCTGAAGACACCAAATTTTCAGATGCTCTGCAGACAAAGTACCTACAGCAGGAATTTATGACGATAAAACATGAACCTATTGCATCTCACCGAATAAAGGAAGAACCCATGAATGTTGATCTTGCTGAAAAGACAGTGGCACCTAATGATATTGGCGGACAGAATGCCCAGACTAGATTGGATTATGTTGAGTTGACGGCATTTAAGTTGGAAGTGGATTCTGAATTTGAACCTGTCAACAAAGATTTCCAAGGCAAGTTATGCCCTGGAGGTCACGTACATCCAGATGATACAAGACAACGTAGTTCATCGTATCCAAAACTGCATGGACAAAGAGAAGATGATTTTTTGTGCTAAATTTGTATATACTGTTTTAAATTCCTTTTTAAAGTTAATGATGTAATAATGTAAAGATACATAAATTCTGCGAGGTAAGTTTGTGACTTGCCTTCGCATCTGTTACAGAAAATAGTTATGTAGCTTTGTAACATTCCTCAGTGCCTGTCCGTAACTGTGAAGTATCAAAGCACTTAGGGCCAGATGCACTGTAAACACTGCAGGTTTAACATAAAGAAGTCTTTAAATAATTTTGAGTTGTAGGTTTTAGGGTAGAGCTGACATTTAACATATATTTTTTGTAAGATGAGCCAGAATTCTTTTTGACAATTCCAGGCTTTTCCATAGAGCTTATTTATACCAATTTTTTCATTTTAAATGTGTCAGCACTGTAGTGTAAATATCTTTTTTAAAAATCTTTTTAGTGTGATTTATACTGAAATGTGAGCCACCTAATAAAGGTTCATAATAACAGATTGGTTTTATTTTTGGGTCTGAAAAAAAAAAATCAGTTAAACTGCCTCTTTAAGTGTTTCTGTTTCTACCTGCACTAATGCATAGGATGCCCTTACGCCATTGTGGGGTGAGGAGCTGTAGCAAACTGAGGTAGAGCTGAGGCATTCTTTAGAAATCGACATCAGTCAGAATGCAAAATCAGTCCTCCCTTTACAGGATTCCTTACAGTTGCTCGTTAAAAGCACTCCCCAAACTCCTGCTGTCAGATGTTGATGTGGAACAGAGGGGCAAAACTTCCCCTGTTGTGGGGGTCAGTTGAACACCTGCTGGGCTCCAGGAGTGCTACCAGTAACTGTGTGCATCTCTTTAGATGAGCTGGTGCAAGGGAGCAAACTCCCTTCTATGCTTGCCACTTCCCCTTGCTCAAGCCACAGTTAAGACAGTTCCATTTCCCATTGAGAAAACTAAGACAAAACCAAACCCTGAACAAACACCCCCTTCAACTTAAATCTGACTTAAAAAAAAAAAAAAAAAAATTAAATAGCTACTTATCAAGCTATAAAGGCCTTTACTTTAGCAGTGACCCGTAATTTACAGAGGCATGTTTGGATTTGGCTTGCTCCTTACGCTGATAGTGCCAGGCAATAATGATACTTGCCAGTGTGTCTGCTAGGAAGATTCCTCATGAGTCCAAGTTTGGAAGCAAGAGTTGTTTTATTAAGAAAATAAGTGGTGTCCAATTTAACTCCTCTCTCCCCACCTATGGATGCTTGAATTCTCTTAAGATGTATTCTGAAGAAAGAGGATTCAAGGCTCACTAGCATCTGGTGTGGTAATGGCAACAGCTGTGTCATTTAACGTAATTATTTGTGTAATGTATTACTGTACAATTCAAACACATCTGAATGATTTCTTTTTCAGGTAGCTACAAATAGCAGTAAACTGCCCTACCGCTTGTCTTTCAACTAAGTATTAAAAACTTAAGATCGTAGGCCTGTTATTTCCAAAGCCCTGTATCTCTTATTGTTGGGGTTTGTTTTTTTGTTTGTTTTTTTTGTATAGCTTCTGGAAAGTTGTACTTCCTTAAATGCCCAGTTTATAACCTTTGATGCACTTAGGGATCACTTTGGCTTCATTTGTAGCAATAGAACAACGTGATTTCCGGGTGATGCCTATTTCAACTACCTGAAGCCTTTCTCTTGTGAACATCTTTTGCTTACAGCTTGTTAAAATAAGAATGTTACTGCATACATGGGCCTGGCACTAAAATTGGCTGCGTAATGGATGAGTGCCCTAATTTGTTTAAATCTAAAATAGGTCTATTAAAGAATTATTTATGAAATCAATATTCAAATTGATAAACATTACTCCTACATAGCCATAATTACGTATTAGAGAAGCAATAGAAACACAGATCTCTTGTATGTGGCTGATATGTCCTTAAGTTTTATTGCTGTTTTCTTTAATTCTGGCTAAGAGATTACTACCAGTTTTGCAGCCTCAGGGATCTTGCTTTCCCCTCACAGCGTGAGAAAATGATTCAAGTGTGACATGGTAAATTATTACTCTAGCAGATTATTTGAAAAATTAATTCTTCAGGTAAGAATTTGAGCCTTCCTGGTAGCAGAAGTGTGATCTTAGCTCCCTTTATTTTCTGGATTATCTGGAAACTTCCACCCATAATCTCTTTGGCTTTATGAACATCTGTACACAATTATGTAGCCTTCCATTCCTATTCTCTGTGCCGGCCATTGGAGAACAGTAAAAGAGAAGAGCTGCAGGTTGTAGTTTGCACCAAACATGCAGCTTTACTACTGGGTTAGCAGAAGGCTCCAGCTTTATCAAAACTGGCCATACCCGATATGGCTGGATTTTTTTTTTTGTTATTAAGTAAATAAAAACCCCCAAAATAACAACAAAAAAAACCCCAACCAACCAATGACCCAGCTTTAAAAAAAAAAATTAAAAAAAAAATCTTATTTGTATGCTGGTGATCTATATGCTGCTCATTCTGGTTCAAGGTTGTTTTTTGGTATGTGAGTCTTTGCTTTTTTTTTTTTTTTAAAAATCTGTCAGATTTTAGTAGAGAGTGTACATCACCCTTGACAACAACCAACTTTCTGCATCATAGGCCATGTCCAAACTGAAAAAATCTTTAAAAAAGGTTTAGCAAACATGATTTTACACTTAGGAGTAGAATGTTTTTTCCTTTTGAACACCTGCGTAGAGGTCTTGGCTGATATGGCCTCAAACTTCTGCTCAAGTAGATATTGGTTCTGAAATTTTGAATGTAAAATGTCTACATCTACCCATTTTTTCCCTTTTTTTTTTTTTTTTGGTTAAGTGAAGAAAAGTGGGATTAGTTGGGATTTTTATGTATCTTCTATTTTTGAGATGGTTTCTCAGTTTTTGACAGAATTCCTTGCAGACAGAATAATACCAGAATTCAGTGGTTGTCAGAACTCCCCTTTCTATTCAGAGGTGTGAACAGTCTGGTTTGACTGGCCGTATCAGTGTATAGTACTTACCTTGCCTTTTTTTTAATTAAAAAAAAAAAGGGTAAAAAAAACCCCATGTTTTTGTCCTCTCCTTGTGGTGTAATTGTTTTGTTGCAGTTGCTCTTTAAGAGGGGAGTACCTTTTCTCAGAATTTCAGCTCCCAAGTTGTTCATTAGTCTGACAGAGGTCTTGCTTTGGCTTCCAGTGGTCCTATGCTATCACCTCTATTCCTGCCACGTACACCTTCATATTCAGACTTTGGCTTCAGCAATAAATCTTTCTTGCCTTCTGATATACTGAAACTAGTCTTTGCTTATTGCTTTTTCCTTCCTCCTGGACTTCAGGTATATATGAATCTCTCTCTTATTCCGGCTGAATCTCCAGTGTTTTAGTTGTCTCTCTTGGCCCTTGTTCTTCTGCAGATGAGAAAAATCTGCTGAAGGCCTCTTGCCTGTACTGCAATGGTATTGACATCTGTGCGTTTGCAGTGGTGTTCCAGTTAATGACATGATGTGCAGAAATTTAGACATGTTTTCCTAGATATTGGTACCATATTTGTGGCTAGCTAAGAATTGCATTGTTACTGTCACTACCAATAGCTTTCAAGATGGTAGCTACTTTTTTATTAAAAAAAAAAAATATTGGATCTTTTGCATTTCACTGGCAACTGACTTCATGTGTTACATACAAGTGTTACTCAGTGTTGTCATCCTTTAGCCCTCCAAATGCCTGCAAATTGACTCTGAAACAGCATTTTCATTACAGGTACTGCTGGCATGCAGATTTTCCCTTCCTTGTTACTATAGTGAATATTTCAATACTTCTTTAACTGAAATATTAATTCTATCTAGTATTAGAAATAAAGTATTATTTTAGAAGGTGATGATTTCAGTTTTCATCTGTGAAAGAATTCCTTGGTGATAAATAAAATTGCTTTTTAAGCAGATATACATGTGCACAGTAAATAAGTTGACATTGCAATTGATGGAGGAAATGGAAGAATAAAATAGTAGAGTGCTGTGAAACAGATCTGAACATTACAGATTTGAAAAATTGAATAAGTCTTCCAAGAAACACAGGACTGGTATTAGTTGATCAAAATGACTGTTTTCTAATATCAACATGTGAATAAGGACGTTGAATTGATTGAACTAAGTCCATGTTTTCTCCATGCTCATTGGCAAAATAAACTGTTGAGAGACAGTAGAATACCATCTGACTTGACTGGGATGAAAACTGTACTAATTCTGATCACGAGAAAAAAAACTTGGCAGGCTTCTCTGTGACTTTACTCGTTTGTTGTTTTTTTTTCTAGTGGTCAGATGTGCAGAGAACCTTGTCTTTAGGCAGACTGGTGCCTGTTACCTTACTGTGAACATAATTTGGAAATGGAAAGGGAGAGTTTTCACTCACCTGTGCTTTGCTGTGAATGACACTGTTGAGAATGTTTGCTTTGATTGTGAGTCACTGTTCAACTGGTACTTTATTATTTCTCAAACAGATGAAATGCACTTTAAAAACTGTATAGTAGGTGATATTGATATATTGTGCAGGTCCTACTGAATTTGCAGCATACATGGGAAAATTTGGAAAGCTGATTGCTATTAGTCACTCAATTTCTCTTAGAAATGCAAATTTTTTTTTTGGTGTTCTGTTCAGAAGCAGTGATTAACTTCACAATATCTAGGTTGCTCTTTCTGTTAGACTCATCAGGGATATTGACTTTGCAAATTTAGTGTATGGTACTCTAACCACTGCTTTTCTCTGTGCTATGATGCTAATATTTTCTCTGCTTTGGAGCTGTGCTGTACTCGAGTGCCAGATAAACATTGATATTCTCACGTTCTGGTCATGCTGATAGATGAGCCTACTAATGAGGACATTAGTCCTAAATAGTCCTTTAATATTTGGTGTACAGTTATGGTAATCTGATAAAAACATTGATTAAAACAGCAGTTTAAACTTCTATTTTTATCAAGCTTGATTTTTCAATAACTATTTTGATACTGTGCTTTCTTTTGCCAACTGATTTCCAGTCCTGTATGAAAGTGCTGTGTTTTAAGGACTCGGCTTCTTATAGCAGTTTGGTTTTTTTTTTATCTGGTTGTGTTGAGACAAAACAAGGCAGTTAGCTGAGAAGGCTATTCCCTAAGTGTCTTAAAAAGAAGAAAACCTTAAGAATTAGACTTGTGTGTGGAAAACTAAAGGAACATAAGACAAGACTGCTAAAGCTATATCCTAAGCATGTAATAACACTCAGGTGCTTGTCTGTTTAATCCATGCAGTTGAGAGCTTCAGTTATTCTCAGAAATTAAATTTTTAGACTAAAAAAAAAATCTTTTAGCAGTGATTTATTTTTTTCATAAACTTGACAAGGTGCACAGAGGTAAAAACTAACACAGACTAAGCTTGGGTTCTCGTTCCTTCCCCGTTTCTTGCTTCTGGATTGTCCTTCTGCGCTGTATGAAGACTTTTCTTATATTTGCCTGCTTGTGATTTCTTGCATTTCCTACAGTCAGCAGACACAAGTGTAGATCCTGAGATGAACAGCTTCTGGTTCTGTTAGAAGATGCAGAATGAAGAAGAAGAGAGTGTTACTGATTAGCAGGTCATTTTGGGTGCACATACAGATATTCTTGGAGCATTTCAGTTAAAGTTTGTTGAAGGTGGAGGTGTATGTGCCACAGTCCTATTTTTTTCAAGTATAAAACCAGAAAACTGGATGCTAGTCTAAAATGGTGACATGGACACTATGAATAGGTAATTGAAAATTATAATTTCATGACCTTTCATGAGAGCATTGGGCATTTAATCAAACAAAAGTAGCTACTTGACTACAATGCATGCTGAAGCCTTCAAGCATTCATGAGTGATCTGAAGAGAAAAAAAGGATGTAGAACATACAGATTATATATAGTGTATGGATATATATTATGTATATAATAATCATCAATATATAATGAATACTTCCAGTTTCATTTCAGAATAGCAAGCTTTTGAATTGCATTTTCAAGTAAAGCTGCTGTAGGCAAAGTTCTCCCCTCTGTGCCCTGCATCAGCTGCTGCAGGTGACCCGATGAGGTGTTCTCTAGTGTGCTGGGGATTTGGGTCCTGATTTCCTTATGCCTGCCTCTCACAAATCAGTATGAACCATCTTGGCATTGACTGTCCTTTTTCCCTGCCACCTTCATCAAGTCTGGTTTTCACTCATCTTGTCCTATTTAAGATCAAATTTGAGGAAAAAGTGGGAGGAGAATTCATTCTATTTCAAGGCTCCAAATGCTTTTGAGAATGGGGTAATTCCAAAGGGAGGTAATTCTGCAAGTTTCTGGAAAGGTCACAGTGGGCTACAGTGTACTTTGTCATAAATCCTTTTCAGTGAAGTTCTGATATCACAAAAAAGTGAGACTGTGTACCAAGCAGAGTTTACATCAGCTAAATCTGTCACAAAGTACTAAGTCAAAAGGGATATTCCTGTTGCCCAAGTGCCTGTAAGGACTGGGAACTGGTAAAGTTGAGCACTTCCAAATGGCTGTGTCCTGAAAACATCACTTGCTAAAGGAAATTGTTTTGTGGGTGGCTACTCTTAGGACACCATCGAGAAACATCTGCTTCTGCTTTCAGAATCACTGTCATTTATTTCAAGGTTTCTAAACTTTTTTTTTTAAAAAAAGGCAGCCAAGCCTATAACCAAAACATTGAGATTAGCAGTCTTTTTGTATTGAATTGGAGGCAGCAATTAAAAGGGGGTTTGAAACAAATGTGTTTGATTGTAGCTAATTAGAGATGACAAACTTTCAGATAATTGTTACATCTGTGGAATAGAAGGGGTTTATTAAGGGGGCAGAGACACCATTTGTGGCCCATCTTGCTAATAATATGCCAAGTCCTATTGGAAAGCTGTGGTGCTTTTCTGAGCAGTATGGGGTGTTTCAGCAGTGTGAACAAGGCTATTTTGGTTTTATTCTGTGATAAATCATCAGCTGGGGAAGGACGGGGGGCACTTGGGTTTATCTGTGGTGCTGTAACATATCCAACAAAGATGAATGCATGTGTGTAAATATCTATTTGTCTTGTCTAAAGTGCTTAAATGCCTCTTATGTACTTGCATCAATGTTTAAGTGGTTCATAAAAGTTTACATTAATTTGAGGTAGGTCTTTTAGACACTTTTTCTTCTCCATAAATTTTTAAAGCATCCTGGAACATTGCATCCTAGGACCCTCAGTGATCCTAGTTTCCATCTGACAGAACTGAAGAACTGCTTACAAGAGCTGCAGTGGATGTACAAATGAAGTGTATTGTTTATACCAGATACATGCAGACATACGTATACTCACATACAGCACTATATGTGCATGTGCTCACTCTTGCATTTCCTACAGTCAGCAGACACAAGTGTAGATCCTGAGATGAACAGCTTCCCCTCCTCACCCCCCCCATCACAGGTGCCATTTTAACTTGAAAAATCAGTGGTGGTGAAGGAAGAAATCATTCTTCATGGGAACCTCCTGTGAGTGGGGAAAAAAGTCTCAAACACGGTGTGAGGTCCTCCCATGAGGTATTTTTCAGAACTAAGGGCATAGATACACACCCCAAAAGCTGTTCCCGAGTGTCACTGAAGGGACAAGAGATTTCTAAACGATAGTTTTAGAATCCCATAAATTACACACTGCTTAGAAATGGATTTGCATAGTTAAAGTTGCTGTTATAAATGGTTGCTGTTATAAATGGTTGCTTTAAGAACAGTTAATGAGTAGGAAGATATATTTAAAAACACAAACTTTTTTCCCTGTCCTTCCTTGGCCTCTCCTTTAGCAAGGTAGGCCTGTCAACCACTTGACTTCTCCAGAAGATCATGTTACCTGATGTTTTGAATTGAGCCATGGCCTTGGAAGGGAACAAGCCCTTTTTTTAAATAAAGCCCTTTCAACAGTCTGGGACAGGATGGTTCCTATGTATTTAGGCCCACATCTGATTGAACAGCCAGAGTAGATACAAACACTAAAGGAATATTTTGTGTGGGTTTGTTTGTTTTTTTATTTTTTTGTTGTGTTTTTTCAGTCTTTTACAGCACAGGTGATTTCTCTCTTGGAAAGATAATCACTATTGCCTCTCTCTTCTCTGGATCTTGAACTGCTGTCAGTTCAGTTACTACCCTTTTTCCCCTAAGCAAACACAGTGGTTATTGTCTGTTTCAACAGCTTAAAGGTGTTTTAGTCTTTCAGATAGGAAATGGATTCTTAATCTCAAAAAGAAAATGCTTAGTTACTTTACTCCATTTTTGCTCTATTTTCCAGCTATTTAATTGTTAGTGATTCTTAAAGCAAACTTAGTACTTCATAGAAATTACTGTTAACTGGTTATTTCTTGAGTGACAGCATTAGTAGTAGAAAACATGTCCTCTTTCTAAGGATTACCCAAAACATTGAATACTCTGGGACAGAACATTTGTGGTTCCTTTGAGGGGAATCTGTATCTTATTTGATGTAGCAATAATAATGAGAACGACTTATGTTGAACAAATACTTTTATTTACAACAGCATATCAGCAGTTTTAAAATATAAAAAAAACCCCACATGTCTATTTTCAGTCTTCAGCCTGCTTCAGATAAAGTCTCCAGCTTGACCGATTTCTTTCTTGGCATTCTAACACGGAGATCAAGATTGTGGCAAAATTAAAATAATCCAGTAATTTGGTACCAAGCTCAAGTGTTGAAAACCACATAGCCTACCTTAGTCTCTTCGTACATAAAAAATATTGTATCCAAGTTCAACCATACCCCCAATAAGCAGGGCCCACAAAGGGATAAACACATAAGCTAGTTTCATTGTAGTAAATCGCTGCAGTTTAGCACAGAGAGCGAGGCAGAAGGCTAATTTAAGTAGCATTGCAATGAGATACCAGGCTTTTTTCTTGATGTTTTGGGAGCCATTGCGAGGGTCAAAGCCAGACTTGCACCGTCCAGCCATTTTTACAATTAACATAACTAGAAGAATAGTATCAAATATCCAGATGGGAATGAAAATGAGGAACCAGTTCCATGGTGCTTTCTCATCCAACTTCAGCACCAGCATGATCAGGAAGAGTAATGTAAAGAGCCACGTCAGTAGTACTCTTTGCGCCAGGGACATTCTCATTTAAACAGCTTTGAGGAAGTCTTTCACTGTCAGCAACAACCTAACAAAAGAGGGGGGGAGGCATCAAAAGACATCACTACACAATCATTACATTTATTTTTTAAAGGAGACTAATTTCTTGTTCTTGCTTTTCCACCCCCTCTAACCTCACCTATGTAACCCTGCATAGCCTTTCTTTTGTAACTACCAGTCTCAGCGAAGCCCTCTGCTCTGGTCCCATCCACCATTCAATTTAAATGCCTTAAGTCAGCTGTGTAAACTACACTAATCGGAATTTGTTCTGGGAAACAAATTATGCTTTAATCCTAAACTAGCTATCAAACTCATTTAGGGATTTCTGTATGCCAAGAATCTGTTTAGAGCTATTCTCCTCCAGTGAGGCACTCATAGTTTAACACTCCAAAGTAAACCTAACAATTCTCTCTTATTAAGAAAATAATCACAGTGAAGTGTAAACCAACAAGTAACAAGATATGTGAAAGATTCTGTAGTCTAAAGAGCAACATCTGAAATGACCCAAGCTGAAACTGAGCCAGTAAGCAAGGTGACCACTTCCTGTCAAGCAGCAATCTTAAAAATTGCTAAAAAACTACAGGTAACATTTGCTTTCTGGCAGGTATCTAAAGTACACAGATACCTGCTGGCTGACAGGAACACCATTGAGGTTTACTGGCTTAGTAATATTTAAATTTCTATGCAGTCATGATGAAATAAAAAGTAGTATGTGCCAGAGTCATAAAAGTTAGTTTTTATATTCCTAAATTAAAGGCTTTTATCACTGTTCTGCCAGAAGCTTTTCACTGCAAGTGTAAAATGCAGGGATAAAAAAAAACTTACGATCTTCCTGAATATTTTATGCTAGAGAGATAATCAATATATACCAGTGAAACAGTGCTGAAATAGGTTTCTTAATACTTATAAAAATTTGAGATTTTTAGAAATTTGATAATTCCCTTCAGAATACTGATATAACACTTGAAATAAGATACTGAGCTTTGATTTGTTCCACATTACACAAATGCTTAAGTTACTGAAAGTGAGATGATGTGTCCTGAAGCATCTAATCCTCACCACCAGATGCAATGAAGGATGGACAAGACCTGCTCCCTCTTGTCTCAGTGCCACTGTCACACAGTGACAACTGCTTCCTCTGTGTTATTACTGATGCTCACAAGATCATTTGATTAAACTCCCTGAAAAAGCAGGAATCTCTTACAGCATCTTTTTCTTTTTAACTGGGTGCCTTTTTTTTTTTTTTCCAGATTAGCAGCTTGAACCAACTTGGTGCTCAGGTACATATCGGAACCAGGAGGAGGGAAGTAAAAGCTGCTGGCTTAATTGGTTAGGAGCTGACCTGCTACATTAGTGCCTAAGCAACAATTCTGTACATCACTGAAGTTACCCTACAATTTAAACCTGTGTCTTCTGATACATGGTTCAACGGACCTACTTTTTTGTTTAGTCTAGGTCTGAAGTTTCAATGGATATGATTTAGTAGATAGTAGAAATAATCTAAATTGCAGTAACTGTCAGTGCATCCCCTCCCTTGTGTTAGGGCTGACACTTGTGTGACCCAGAGAAGGCCTGTTCCTTGAGCTGAACTAGCAAAAAAAAAAACCACTTTTTTTTTTTTCAGTTTGCTTTTTGCTGTCTCAGTTCTGCTCAAATCACCAGCATGTCTGGTGAAATCCAGTTACTGTCTGGATGGAGTCGAGTCACCCTCCTTAGTGAAAAGGTGAAGCTTAGCAATGCCACTCAATATAAGAGTTGTTAGGTAGACAAAAAATTGGAAGAGGTTTAGATAGATTTGGTCTACTCTTGTTATAGAAACATACTCCAGCTGGCAGGTGCAGAGGGTTACATCACAATTACCATCACCTGCCTGAAGTATTTCCATTATTTTAGAAACATATCTGGTATTTTCAAGTGCAAGTCTGTGGCTAAAGTGTAGTGATCTGAAAAAGTTTCATCATTCCTTTCAGCATTTTTGCAAACTAGTTCTAGAAAGCAATGCTGCAAGTACTGCAAGAAGGAGAATTATTAGCAAACTAGAGAAGACAGAAACCAAAGAAACACACTGGAAACTTGGGCCTCAAAGGAAAACAAAAAAAGGAAATTTAACACTGTTAGAAGTATCAAGTTATCAGATACTCAAAGGTGGTATCAACTGTCTTTGGAGAAAATAGAAAGCTACTGAAGATGTATTAGATATAAACAAACTCAATTTGAAAGTTGCTGACTTGATGAAAGGACTTTCAGTTTTCTTAAGTACTCAGAATTACTTTATAATTTTTAAAAGCACAGGCAGAAAACTCAGCATGGGACATCATGCTGTCTTTCTCTTGACCTAATTAAAGAGATACAACAGCAGGAGTGCAAGGCTCCATTCAATTTTAGAGGTTTATTTTTTGATGAATACAAGAAAATCTACGTTTACTTTTGAAATCTTTTAGCCATACAGACCAAGTAAAGAAAGCTACCAAATTTTAAAGACTGACGGCTTAGGGGGATACAGCTATGATAATGATAAAGGGCTTGATTACATGGAGCACTTGACCATCCCTCATTAGAAATGGAAATTACAGAGTCAGCTAGAGGCCAACTCTCACAAGGTAGTTAATACAGGAAGAAAAGGATGCAGATATTGTACAAGTCTGAACTAGCTCTTCTGTGAAAACACTGAAGGAATGTGAAAGGCAGAGTTAAAATAAAAGCTCTCAACTCCTTATGGGACTCAACAGGAAATGAATTTTTCAGTAATGAGAAACAGTAGCATTATTAACCTTGTTGGGATAATCTACATAATTAGTATATGATGATAGCAAATGATATCTTGTTTAGAAGGAAAAAAATAGAGGAGGAAAACTTAAACATGACATTCAGCTCAATAGTAGTGATAACAAATTTAAACTTTGAACATTGCCTAACAAAGCTGAGGAAATATTATACTGAAACCAAATTAAACAGAACTCTAGCTTAATTAAACGACATTTTAAAGCCAATTCAGTAGGTACAAGTTATCTAAGTTCTTGAAAGAAATACTCCAGTTGCCCTGTTTTGAAACCACATGTAAATCAGTCTGATATGAATACAGGTTAGGTATTCACAATTTCTCCTTGCAATGGGTGCACCCTTAGTTCTAGTAGTCTGCCTAGATTTAAAAGTGTAAATAAAGTCAAACTACAACACTCCTTAACTGGAGTGCTTGCTTTATTGTTTTCTATGGAAACTGAGTCTTTCGAGTGATGGATTTGGCTGAAAAACAAGAAATGCACCAAACAAACAACAACCCAAACAAACCCAGAAACTCTTTAGAGGAACAGAACGAGCAAACTGGCCAACGAGCGGAAGAGGCCGGGCTAAGCAAAGCCTCCGACAGCAATTCAACAGCCTCTAGCTGTCCTCTGAAGCAGCCTGACTGTTTTCAGGACAGACCTGATCCAGCCTGGGCGGGCACGGTCGCTGCTCTCGACAACCTCCGTCCGACGCACCTCAGAGGTGCCGGGGATAGGCAGAGGCTCGGGGAGCCCGGGCAGACCACCGCGGGGCTGTGCCTCAAGCAGCTGCCAGACGAGCATGGAAGGGCCAAGTCCAGGGACCCGCAGATGGAGAAAACCGCCCGGCCTCCTTCGCACCCCCTCCCAAGCCTTCCTTAGAGACCCCCCGCCTTCCCCCGCCCCCCCCGCCAC
>JANHFX010027115.1:15326-31034 GCA_027560015.1 Chloroceryle amazona | reverse complement strand
CCCTGGTGCAGCTTCAGCCCATTTCCTCTCGTCCTGTCACCTGGGAGAAGAGACCCAACACCCACCTACATGTCTCCTGGTGTTAGGGTTGAAGCAGCACATTTTAGCTGATCAGAAATTCAGCTGCCAACAGAAGTTTTCCTGCCTCAATTTGTCCTGGTATTTGATCCATCTGTGAGAATAATCACAATTCCCCTGAACCTTTCCTAACTTTCTGCTTCACAAGAATAATTTATCTGTCTTTGTTCCTGTGCAACGTGCTTTAAATAAGAGCCCTATTTCCCAAAGTCTGCGTTCTCTAGCACGTCGTACAGCACACAGCAAGAAAGCTGTTGATGTGTTGATGTTTCTCTTCCAATTACACCCCGACAGACCTGAAAGAACTCCCTGAAATTCTCTTCTTTGTGGAAGACTCTGGCACTGGTATGAACTCACAAAAGCCCCCATTTGTCCCCACAATACCATAATATTTGGCCTAATTCTGCTTTTGCAGGAGGGAATGAAAGATGAAGACATAAATAGCTGCAGGAATTTAAAAATGAGTTTTGGAGCCATACAAAATCAAGTTTTTCTATTTGATTGACTGATTAATGAGCTGTTACCACCAGCCTGGGCATGTGTTGCCATTCCAGCGTGTCTGGGAGCTGCTGGACTCTAATCAACATGAAAGAAACTCTTTAGACAACCTCTGCAAAGCTGAACTGCTGAGTTCACCACACTTGTGGGGCTGCTGGAACAGCGTGGTTACCTCTGCTCTTACCTCTTGCTCACAGGTACGCTCAGCAACATCTCAGGGAGGCTTTTCAACCCAGGGCTAGAGGGTTTGCATTTTACAGGAATTGTAAAGTGGGTCCCAGGGGTCTCATTTTCCTCTTGCAGGTGCTGATACAACAGCAGCTGTAACCCTGCTGGGCCAGGCCCTGAGCTGGGGAAGGCAGCTCAGGGTTGGCTTTAAAAGCATCCGCAGGTCCTTTCTGGACGAAGCTGCCTCGGTGGGTGTCGTTTGGAGCCTGCCGAGGCCGGTTCAAGGGATCTTGGCCTCACCACCAGTCCAAGCCTGTGCTCTCTGGAGCAGGCAGCGCTAGCGCAGGTCAGGAGCTGCCCAGGCCTGGCTTGAAGGGCTTTTTTTCTTTATGAAAGACCACAATCAAAATGAGATCCCAATGCTGCCTAGTGCTGTGCAAGCACCAAAAGAGCCTGCCTGCCCCAGAGCCTGCATTTCATTTACTAAGTATGGGTTACAACAGACAGAAACACGTCACTAAAGTCAGTCTTGCACCAGGTTTCAGTAGGGCCGACAGATCCCTGCTGTGGTGCCACCTCCCTGCGCCCAGGACCAGATGGTATTTAGTGAGCAGAAGCTTGCAGACCAGCATTTCCCAGATCCATCCAGTTATCCAACATGCAAAACGCTTCTGGATGTGTTCTAAGCAAGGACACCTTAGCCAAAAATCCCACTTACTGGTATCTCAGTAAGAACCAGCTTGTGCATTGCAAATTCAGACTTGGAGCTTTTTCAAGAGCTGAACTTCTGAAGAAGCCAGTTGGCTGTTCAGTACGAAACAACTGCACTTATTTATCAACTGAGAACCATATGCCACTGGATTAACAATTAAACCTCACTGATTTCTACTGCCCAGTGCAAAGGGGCAGGAAGCAGCTCCTTCTCCACATCTAGTTCTGTTGGTGTTCCAAACTGGCCTTCGTGCTTCAAATTGAATCATCTCCCAACCAACATGGCCTCTGAAAAACTACCAGTGTGGAGTTATCCTGGCTCCAGTTGTGTGTGACTGTTTCAGTGCCTCCCGCCTTGTATGTAAAGAAGCCGGTGGTGTTGGAAGCAAACATATGCTTCATTTAAAGAAGTAAGCGGGTGCTTTTGCCTTTAATTCCTGACCAAGTTTATGTAAAATTAATTGCATCACGTGTTCTGCGTATCTTTTAATTGCAAAACCAATTAACTTTAAAATGTTCTGCTTTGTAGTTCTCCTAATGGATGGCATAGTTTTAGTTGACTTTACAAAATCCATCTTTTGTTGGAACTGGGCAGGCGGCCACGCTCTGTTATCTTCTGCAAGTGAGTTTCCTGCAGCTGAGCCAGCTTCCAGCAGTTGATGCGCTGGAGTTATTTGACAGGCGTGGTTTCTTGGGTGAGCATCTGTAGAGGATCCATATACAGAGGAAGTGCTGGGTTCCTCAGGAGAAGCGTGGCTGGCTGGCTGAGGTTGCTGGGGTTTGAAGCTGAACAGCTGATTCCTGTGGGCAAAACTTCCATCACTGCTGTGGTAGCGATGTCCAGAGCAGTGTCGAGCTTTCTGAGGAGTGCTGGAGCAAGGCCGGTCCCTGGGGATGGTATCTGGTATGAAGAGCAGGTGGGGAGACCCTGGTGAGCAGGACTCACACCCGCCTGGGAGCCTGGGAGCTACCGGTCCTGCTGGGGTTCCCTGCTTCTCTGCAAACCTGGATCCTTCCTTCAGAATTAGCAGACCTGTGGCTTTTGGGGGCAGTGGCACAAGCAAAGTGGAGAGGAGAGCCAGGATTGCCTTGTCTGGGCCTTAGAAAGGACACTTCTGCCCCCTAGACCATGGGAAGCAAGGGGCAGCATCCTAGGAAAAGGAAAGACAGGTGGCCCAAAGACCCTATCGCAGAGGCTGGCTGGCATTCAGGGTTTCTCTGGTCAGTAGAGCGCTTGGAGACCCTGGGAGGAAGGAGCATACTCAGAAGAGCCATCAGGATGAAGCTTCAGACATCTGTGAGATGAGCTGATTTGAGTTTGTAGCTATGAGGGGAAAAAAAAAATAATCAGCAGCATCTAACTGAAGTTCTGAAACATTTTGCAATTTACACTGCTGTTGTCTTCAAATGGAACTTACTATTTTCACTGCTATTTGAAGGTTTTCACACTGTTTTCTTCTGCCATATGTGTCAGGGGGTGACTCTTGTTTTTATAATTAGTACCAGCAATAGAAAAGTGAAGCTTTTTAGCTGCAAATGTGTCACCACTGCAGAAATTTCTTCAGTTTCCTCAGTTTCTGTCCCTTTGCCAACATCTGGGGGGGTGCCGTGAATGCCACAGAGGAGCAGGCAGCTCCTGTGGCTTCTTCTCAGGGTGTCCCTTTATGAGCACTGTGTGTGTCTGCATAGGCCAGGGTTCTTTTACCCCATCCTCCTGCAGCCCTTCCACTGGTTCTGCCCAAATATTTTGGCATCATATTTTTGCTGTTGCTGTGAGAGGTGGGTGACTGACTCTGCCCTGGCTTCAGGGCTCTGCAAATGCAGAGGACGTGGTCCCTTTCACACCCATCCATGTGCACACCCCCCCAGTTCTTCTCCCTTATTTTCTCTTTGCATTGTTATTTGGTTAGAAATGTATTCCAGGAGCATGTTTCTTCTCAGCTCCACTTCATTTATGTTTCCCACCATCAGATTACTCAGCCTCAGCTGAGCAATTCATTTGCTTTTTATTAATTATCTTAGTAATGTGGTGCGAGCCCTTTTTAACCTGTGCCCAACTGCTGAGCTGAAGTAAAGTGCTTCCTGAAGTAAAGTGCTTCCTGGAAGAACAGATCACCTGTTAGTGAGGGCTAATCCATGGGTCCTTAGGCAGGACGGAATAAATAGACATTAAAGTACAAGCTGGACCCTGCACCCATGCATACCAACCTTTTAATCTCTGAGCAGGTGTCTGCAAATGTCCACGGCTGCTTGGTTGTCCAGGAGCTGCTGGGTTCAGAGGGTGGCAGAGGTGGGAGGCAAGGGCTGGGAGCCGGTCTTGCCATTTATTTAATAAAACAAATGGAAAGGGATGGAGAAAGATCGGCAGAAATGGTTTGCTTGGATATCTGTGCTCCCCAGCCAGCAAATGGACTTTGCTGATAGAAACTGGCTTATAGAGCTCATTAGGGCTCCTGGTGTTCGCTCCATCTGTTACCCAGTGGGATTCTGCAGGTTTACCTCATGTATCATGGCCGGAGAAGGGGGTGAGTTAGGATTGAGCACAGAAGGTCCTGGCAGAAGTGCCAGTAGTTTGAATCTACAAGTTGTAAAATGGATGAAGAAATCCTTTAATTTTACAAACATGCAAATGTTTACAGACAACAGCTGCTCAAGAGCATCATTGAGCTGTGGGAATTGGGAGGACACCATGTTTGAGGAATCTCAGCACTTCACAAAAAACAGTTGGTGGTCCAAGGAGGCCTCAGCTGCTTTCCCTGCCTGCCACGGCCCCTCTGCACCCCGTGGCACCTCCCTTCACAGGGAAAACTTCGGAGGCAAGAAGTGCCTCTCTCCATGGATTTGTAACCCACCATGATGGGTTTTAATGTGGTTCCTGAGCGCTGCAGGGATATGGGCATCAAATAAATAACATAAAAAAAGCATTTCACAGACTCACAGAATGTGATGTCCCTTCTCATGCACCCTAGGATGCCATTGGCCTTCCTGGCCACAAAGGCCCCATTGCTGGCTTATGGTCATCCTGCTGCCCACCAGGACCCACAGGTCTCTTTGCCCTACTCTGCTCTCCAACAGGTCAGTCCCCAGCCTGTACTGGTACCTGGGGCTGTTCTTGCCCAACTATTTAAATGGGTACTGTGTTTATCTGCTGTTCTGAAAGACACAGATGAATTCCGTGGGCTTGTTGCTTAAAGTGCTTGGTGAAAAGTCAGAAGAACATTGTCCTAGGACCAATCCCCCTGTTAATGCCTCTTCCAAAATACCCTCTCCAAGGAGCCTGAAAAAGATGAGTTATGGGTCTTGCTGCTGCTTGGAGTCCCCATGGGGTTTATCTGTGGCTGTAGTTGTTCCTTGATCCAGAGCTGGATCAGTGCTGGCATCATGGGTGTTTCCTGTCTCATAGTAGCTGAGATTGTCCTGCAGCCAAAGATTTCTCTGTTGTCCACACTCTTTTTGACAACTGCATTTCAGTGGTGCCCAGTAGACCCAGCTGGAATCGTGGCTATGCCATAGTGGATGCTGTGCTGTGGGAGAGCACAGTCCTCATCCTAAAGAGCAGGAGTCTACACAGGGCAGGTGGTGGAGCAGGGCAGAGGACTCCCTGGTATTTTCAACTTCAGCAAACAGCCATAGATGAAAATACCTTGGTGAGTTGGAAAAGTACAAGTACGTCCCTTTCTGATGTTTGGCATTTTGAAATAAACTTGGTTTTCTGTTTGTATTTTTTTTTTCAGGTGGGAAGTAGATTTGGTGAAAAAATTCATTTCATAAAGATAAAATTCAGGTTAAAAAGAAATTCTGCTGGAACATTTTCAGCCTCAGAGGAAAGCAGGAGTTCTCAATCATCTTATCTCAATCACCTCAATCCTCACCCCATATGGACAGGGAGGGACCATGAGAGGAGTAAGCAGATGAGACAAGAGAGGTACAAAGGTCTTGCTAGAGGAGTTTGTGGCTGTGAAGAGCATGACAAGAACTGAAGCCTCCTGGTGTTTTCCACTGGCCTGTTGCCTCATGAAATTAACAGCCAATAAATTTCAAACTAATAAACAGGCTGTTGCCTTCCCTCCGTGCAGAGCCAGCCTCTGTAATTGGTTCTGGTCTCGAGTCAGACCTGGCACTTAGGTTGGTAACAGGGTTGGGTAACTTTATGACCAATATTGACAGAGCCTGTAGGTTGTCAAAGCTCTGCCTCAGAGCATCAGCCGTGGATTGCTAGAAGCTGTGATGTGGCTGGGAGAAAGGCTCTGGCTCGTGTGCCCTGTTCCTACGCTCTGCTCCTGGTGTCACTCCCAGAGGGACAGGGCAGGGTGTCAGATGAGGTGAGTCTGTGCTGCGATCCAGTTCCTCCCTCAGGAGATGAGCTGATTTCAGCAGAAGGTCACCAGTGAGCTGGCCCAGTTCCCTCTGACAGGAGTGCTGAAGTAACTTCTATTGTCTTATAGAAGGGTTGTCTCGCGGCGGTGCAGCGTCAGAGGTGTTAGAGCAGCTGGAGTGTATTGCCAGGGTGATGCAGTGTTGTGCAGATTCGCTTTTTTTTTCTCTAATAGGAATTGATTTTGGTTCCCAGGTAACTCAACCAATTACAGAGGGCTGAGAGTAGAGCCAGTGAGGAGTCTCCATGAAAACATGGTACATTTGAGAAGGTGTTAGCAAAAAACCCCAAAACCCCACAACCTGATTTTATTCTTATTCAGGTTGTTCAACATTAACTGAAAGGATGAGATCTATTATTTTTTATATAACACTCATCTCAAAAAAAACCCCAACCTAGAAAACAAACAACGTCTCAAACAGTTGAGTGTCCTTAAAACAGTTAATTGTCCCACTTCATGACAAAGAAAAGAGTGACAGAGTTTTTTCTAAATTGATGTGATTAAAATATACATTAGGACGTCTTCTTCTCCAATTCCAACAGCCTTTAAAAAAGTCAGTCTTTAATCTCTCTATAGCTCTCCTTTGGTGGGAGCCACCATCTAGTCCATTTTGAACTTTGCTTTGAAGACTGGGGAGATGCCAGCACTGTCACTCTGGAGAGGGAAGCTGGGCAGCAGTGGGCTCCAGTGGGTTCCCCAAAGGCCCAGTCACTAAAGCTGAAGTAATTTCTAGGCTGCCACATTTTCCTTCTCACTTCAACTTGGTGAAACAACAACAGAGACCTTTTGCTGCCCCCAGATCTTGTGTTTTGGTCATTGAGTCAGGTCTGTAGCTGTTGAGGGCTAAAATTCAGACCTAGGACCATACTAGAGAAACTTGCTGATCATGTACATGGGCCTCTTCATCAGATTGGAGATGCTGCAAATGCTGATTTCTTTTCCAGCCTGTTGCTGGAAATGTCCAAGGCTGCAGAGGAAGCTGGTGGCATCCTCACCTGGGCACTAGAAATTGCATAAAAAACTTGGGAATTCGCAGAGCAGGTTTTCCAAGGACAGCCTGATCACACTATAATCACTTTTAATGTGCAACTAATCGACAATCGGATCGAATTAGCCAACTGATCTAGGCAGGGTGGTTTGACACCGTTTGTCCCATAATATAAACACCGAGTTTTGTGTTTTGGAGCAAACTGATGTGGGCTGTCCAGCTTGGCATGAACTGTCTGCCCATGTCATTCCTATCACATCATAGCTCTCAATGGCAGAGAAAGTTCCAACCCATCCTCTTGACTGTCCCCTGGCTTGGCTGCACTATCTTTATGGGCTCGTTGCAGTTTTGGTTTAGGGTTCTTTTTTGTTGTTGTTGTTTGTGTTTTGTTTGGGTTTGTTGTTTTTTTTTTCATTTTCTTTTTTTTCTGTAGGCTACATGTCCTGGTTTTTATCTTCAGATCTGTTTTGTCATTTTTTTTCTTACTTCCAAGTGGTTAAAATAGTGCCCTTTCTTTAAAGAGGTGTGGGGAGACAACCTGATAACCGTCTTGTATCAACAGGATGAGGGGCAATGATTTTAAACTAGAGCTGAGTAGGTTTAGATTGGACATCAGGAAGAAGCTCTTTCCCATGAGGGTGGTGGACACTGGAGCAGGTTGCCCAGGGAGGTGACGGAGGCCCCATCCCTGGAGACATTCAAGGTGGGGCTCGATGAGGCTCTGAGCACCCTGCTCTAGTTGAGGATGTCCCTGCTCTCAGCAGGGGGGTTGGACGGGATGACCTTTGGATGTCCCTTCCAGCCTGGGGTGTTCTATGATTCTGTGATCTATTTCATCATGAATGTCACCAATTAATGAATCTCTCTCTACAGTTTCACTCTCTTTGCTTATTCTAAAAATGAAATATTTGTGGGCCTGGTGTTGGTTCCACTTCAGCTGGTGCAAAACCAGGAGTTGCCTCCATGAATGCCAGCATTTAACGGAAAGTTGGAGACTGAAACAAGAACCTCCGTGGCATT
Source organism: Chloroceryle amazona (assembly GCA_027560015.1). Taxonomy (NCBI): domain Eukaryota; kingdom Metazoa; phylum Chordata; class Aves; order Coraciiformes; family Cerylidae; genus Chloroceryle; species Chloroceryle amazona. The sequence goes on along the minus strand of JANHFX010027115.1, from coordinate 23,195 downwards.
TACAGTACTGTCTGTGGGGTGCTGTTCAGCTTTGTTTCTCCTCTCTATTGAACTGAAAGCCATGAAGAAAACTTGCCTTAAATAATTTGTACAGGCATTTTTAAAAGAAAGCAGAAGCAGCAGCAAGCAGCTTTACTGAACCTCTTGATTGGAAATTCAAGAATGTCAGCAGCCAACGAACCTTGCTTTATAACTTAAAAGATAGAAGTGCTAAGAAGAGAATTACTTTGAATATTTTAAGTGCAGCTGACCAGCTTTTTATTTATATATATATAAACTGGTTTTTATCTCTCTGCCAATATGAGGGTGTTTTAAAGGAAAAGTAATTTTTTTTGATGCTCACTGTGAGGCTTTCTTGAGCTGCTAGAATGGCACACAGCAGTATTTTTGCTTTCAAGTAGTCAAAATTCATGAGCCAGGCCTTGGCCAAAAATTAAGAGAAGGCTAAAAATCATGGGATTTGTAAACAAATATTTAGTTTTCTTCATTTTTTCATCTGGAGTCAAGAGGATGCTCCCAAGTCAGCCTTACAGATTCTTTTCCCTGCAATTTAAAGATCCAGAACCCTAGTTACAGTTTATTTATTTCTCTGTGAAAATAGAAAACTTCAGATCATGTGGCTTCCAGAAATGGAACATAAATATCCACCAGTAGCTGTGGGTTTCATGATAAGAGACATATTAGTTTGACATTACAGCTACCTAAGAGTAAATGATGTTCACACTTCCTACCTTGTTAATCATGTTCTCTTTCAAGGTAGGATGTCTCCATAAATACACTTTCCAAGTCTCTGTGTTCTCCCAGGGGAGGAAAATAATTGTCCCCAAGCTTGAGCTGTTAAGAAGCCTGCTCCATATTACCATACTGAGCAGCGTTTTGAAAGAGCAAATGATGAGTTGGTGGAGAGATAGGACAAGACATATGATCGATGCCTCGTCTGCTCAAACAAGGTTACACGTTCCATCTCCAGCTAAAGCAAACGGGATCCAGAGTGATCTGGCTGGCACAGCGAGGGCTGATGAAGACATGTCCAAGGCAGCGTGCTGAACCCGGGCTGACTGGCCAGCAGGTTGATGAGGAGGACTTTTATCTGGTCATTACCATCAGTGAGCCTGGGGAGCAGGGACCACTCGGGATCAGAGCTGCAAAAGGGGCTGTAGTTTCTCCTGCCCAGAGGTAGTTTATCTGAAAGGGGACTCGCCCTCCAAGGTGGATCTGGTGTTGAAATACTCCAGCTGAATATGTCTCACAGGTTAAGGCATCTCTGCCTCTTGTCTCGTTTCCCTTCCCTGAACAACTGAAACCCCTGATCAGACAGCAGAGAAGTTCTGCTGGACATGGAGGATTTTTCAGAGCTGGTCACACCTCATGGAGCCTCCATAGCCTTTGTGTCTTTTATGACAAAAGTCATCCAAATCTGAAAGGCTTTTTCAGCTCTGTTAGTCTGACCTGGGGAAGATGCAGGTTGTGGTTAGCTTGGTTTTGAACCCATTCATCAAACGGTTCATGTCTGGAGTGATCACACAGCCCTGGAGAAGGCCCTTGGGTCCACAGCTGTTGAAAAGTATTACCAGTGAGATCTGAAGGGCTTTTTTTCTGGGATGCAGTAAAGGCCACCCGCAGCCGGCATGGATGCAGATGGTCATTCGGGCTGAGGAGGAGAAGGCAGATGGATGTGATGCTTATTGCATCGCTCCCTGACAGCTAGTTGGTTGTAAACCTGCAGCGGCTGAGCCATCCTAGGCTGATTAGGCTGATGAGTAAGTCTGCTCTGACAGCGCTTTTTCTTGCTCAGCGCTTGGCGATTGATGAAATTAAATTTAATTTAAAAAAACCCCAACCCGTGTCTGGTATCAATGTAAAAATATATCAAACTCATGTACTAACAGTGCAGACTGGAGGCAGATGCAGTAAAAGGAACAGATATCAGAGTCTGTTGAAGAGATGAAACTTCTGAAAAAAAGTGGTATATGTAAAGTGGATTGATTCCCCCCCGGTACCCAAGAGATTTGCAAAGAGAACAGGATGTGAATTGAGGTCTGAGACTGACTGTACTGGAAACTCTATAATGGTGGGGACAGGGAGAGAGCAAATCAAAGCATAACAAACACAGTGAACGCGAGTACAACCACAGCCTGTACTGGGAAAGATGGTAGGACACTGCCCATGAGCACATGACCAGCCTGAGTTTCTTGAAGAGCCGAGTCAGGTCGAATATGAGAGATGACATGGAACTGTTTTCTTGGCTTGTAATGACAGAAGAAAATGAGAGGAATGAGAAGAAAAGGAGAGGGACAGTAATATATATACATGTGTTCAGCAATGATTTTTTTTCCATATCTAGTTCTTGTGACTGCAGAGAGGATCTTGGCAATAGGAACCAAAACACTTCAGGCAGCGCATACTCTTATCTTGTGGTCTGGGAATTCAGAGCTTTAAAAGACTCAATTTAACAAATTACTAGAGGACTGAAGGAACTTTTTTTCCCACAGAAGAGGGCACTTGAAACTGTGTCATAAGCTGAACACTGTGCTTTAGGGGATAGTTTCCTGTTATGCTGCTGTTGAATATTACAGTCTTTTCCAGGTAATTTTGGATTTGTGGAGATTACAGTCCCAGTAACACAATAGGAAAAGGATGGTTTATTCATTATACAGTTCTGTGTAATTCTAGACCTGGGGACACCGTCTCCCTAGAATACATTATAGCTCTCACAGCACAGGGGGAGAGCTCCAGGCTTCTGATACCCCCATTTCATCCACCCTGTGATACCCAGGTCTCTGGAGCAGCTGATTCAGATATAATGAATCTCAGGAAAGTGGGCAAGTGTAGGAAAGGCAAGTGTAATAGGTAAGATTATTCAGAAGGCTTCCCTGGCAATTCCATCTGTAACAGAAAATAAAAATCGACAACAAATCAAGTCTTCCTTCCATTCCAGGTGCAACATTTGACTTTGCCTACATATGACCACAATAATTGTACCTCACCTATATTTTCTTTCAAGACCAGTCTTCATAGTTAGGTTTCCTGGGGTGTGCAGATGCCCATGATGTTACCTCTGGCCAGGAGGCTCAGATTCTAGAAAGAAATGAGTGTGTAAATCACGGCAGGTCCAAACTACAAGACATACTGTGATAAAGTCTCTGGGTCTTGTGATGTCTGAATCCGTGCACCAAGTCTCAAGACACAGGTGCTGGAGGTTTCTCTGGGTTGCAGATGGGTCCTGAAATTCTTTCAGGAGCTGGTGATATTTCAAGATGTGTCTTAAGATAATTCAGCATGATCTGTTGGATGGGAACTGGAAGGGGGAAGGAAAAGATGCTTGTAGGGTTAAGTGATATACAAGCCAAGCAAAGAGGACTTGGCATTATATAAGCATAAGTGTAGAGTAGGGAAATACCCCCTGGCTGTGCGGACCCCAGCTGCTCTCAACACCTTCATCCAGTGATTAACCAAGATTTTCTTTTTTGCATCTTTGAGATAAGATGGAGATCCCATCCTTTAAAGTCCCCATTTCAAGTATCATCACTCCCACTTGACAGAATTATTGACCTAGGTTAATATTATAGCTGCTGAGACAAACAGCAAAACAGTGAGTTTATAACAAATTAAGAATGCTGGCTGAGTTATGAAAATTCATCCTTGCCCTATTGAAACATGGGGGGGAAACACAATTAATTTTAATAACTCTAGCATGTGAGAATCAAAGTTATAAAGGACTATTTATCATGGAGATCCTGACAGTAAATAGAAAATGAAATAATATCCACGCTCCATAAGAACAAGGTACTTTATCTGTTTGTTTGTTTGTTATTAAATCACCCATCCTCAACCTTGTTCATTGCTTGCCCAGGATGTGGATGGGTGGTGACCCATAACTTGCCGTTCAAGGTGCTGCAAAATTATTTCAACCTTTCCAAATACAAGGAGTTGCCTTTGAAATCATTGGGTTAAATCCCTCCCTGAAAGCTCCATCCTTATATGTTGACTTCATCATTATATACTCAGGCAGCTCCATGCTTAACAGGTAATTTGAATGCTGGATTTAATCCGGTACCTCCGCATGGTGCACTGGACCGAGAGTGCTCACAGTAGTGAGGACCTCGGGGTAGAATCTCAGTTATCCATCTCAGCCTCCAAGACCTCTGGAGGATTCCCTAGAACATGGTGCAGACAGAGATGGTGACCACTGGGACACCTCTCATCAGATACAGGGGCTCCACTGCTCCCCCGTCACCTCTTCACAGTCAGTGGGCAACGTGGGCACCTTGTGGTGCACCCAGATGGGTAAATTGCACCTTCCACAGAGCTCTGTGTGTCTGCTGCCGAATGGAACAGAAAACTTGTCTCTCTGGGCTGTGAGAGTTGATCTTGGAGATATCTGCTGTTAAATGGTGTTAATCCCATCATTTGTGCTTTCCTGCAGGCCCCTTTGGGCAGTGGTTGTATGAACATGGGATTACATGTATATATCCATGTTCTGCTGATAAAGTGGGTAGAAAAGTGCATCTCTGACTTCAAGCTACTTTACAATCTTTTGGTATTGAGCTCCCTTCTGCAGAACTCAGGACTCCAGCAGTGATCCCATAGCAAAAGTTTGAAGGACTGGGCACTTCAGCGTGGACTACTGGCTTTGCCTTTGCCACACCATTGGGAATTCTCAAATTCATTAGCCTTCCTGCAGATCAGGACTTCTTACAGCTGTAGAATTGCTGAGGAGATTCATGTAACATCAAGGAGTTCCCAGCACCCTAAATTAGGGCTGGAGCCAGGGGAAAAAAATCTCATTGTAGGATGGCTTGCAAGAGCCTGGATGTGGGAGTGAAACCTTTCTACATAGTGATGAGCAGGAGCCATGGAGCAGCTTCCCATGGCATGGGATTCACACCGATTAACTACAGGCCAGGTAGAGGAGCCTGCGTAGCAGAGTCACTGCTTTCTCTCTCGCCCAGCCATCCTCAGCGATTTTAAACTCTGGATGAAACTGGGAGACTTGTCAGTAGTCCTGAATCTAAATTTCCCTCTCCATTTGGTATTTGCAGCTCCCTTTAATAAAGATGAGGCCGTTAAAAGCATCCAGAGTCATGAGTTGCAAAGATCCCTTCCCTCCCTCAAAAGGCATTGCTATTGATCTAATCTGAATAGCCAAGCTTCTGGCTGCAGGGATCAGTGTCACAGTCCAGCTTCCAGCTGTGCACAAGCAGAGGGCAGGATCTGCCCCGCTTGTTTCACGCTCTGGTTTCACAGTGCTGTGGTTTAAGCCCAGCTGGCAATGGAGACCTCACAGCTCGGTCACTCCTCTGCCCTGGGTGGGATGGGGAGGAGGATCAGAAGGAAAAGGTAAAGCCTCCTGGGTTAAGATAAAAACAGTTTAATATGGCAGCACAAGGAGAGAAGTAATAATGACAGTAACAGTAATAAAAGAGTGTCTAAAGCAAGTGATACACAGTGCAATTGCTCACCACCCAGAACCCAAGGCATGGAAGGGCCATTCAGGAGCCCTGGGCATTTCCATACTCCCTGGAAACTCTGTACACATCAGCTAAGGGAAGAAGGCCCTTCTGTCTCTCTCTGCTAGCACCATGTGTCCTGGATAAACATCTGTCCTGCTCATTCTCCAGTTGAACCTTCAGGCAACTGCTGGGGACTCGGTGCATCACCTCCCACTATCCCAGGCCACCAGCCGTGCTGGTACCAGGGAGCCCTGTGCCATGCTCTGTCTGGAGGCTCAGGGGAGACCTTCTGGCTCTCGACAACTCCCTGACAGGAGGTTGGAGCCAGGTGAGATCGATCTATTCTCCCGAGGAACAAGTAACAAGACAAGAGGAAACAGCCTCAAGCTGCCCCAGGGGAGGTTTAGGTTGGAGCTGAGGAACAATTTCTTCCCCTGGAGGGTTGTCCAGGGCTGTCCCAGGCTGCCCAGGGCAGGGGTGGAGTCCCTGTGGTCCCTGGAGGGGTTTCAAAGCCCCATGTGGAGATGTGGTGCTGAGGGGCATGGGTTAGTGGTGCCCTGGAAGTGCTGGGACAATGGTTGGACTCTGGTCTTAAAGATCTTTTGCAACCTAAAGAATTCTGTGATTCTGTGTCTCTGTGCCTTTCCATGTCTGGCTGTCCTTACAGCTGTGTACAGATGTTGTGCATCCACTCCTGCACCAAGACAGAGCAAAGAGAGATGCAAACCAGCCCTGCCCTGAGGTGGAGCAAGGCAGTGGCACGCCAGAGGAAGACACAGGCTCTTTGAAACTGGGAGATGTTCTGTATTCATTTTATTCCATATGCTTTCACATCACCACAGATGCTTTTGTACCGGGGTAGCAATTTAAAACAGCCCTGAGAGGTATTGTAGCTTGCCAGGTCCCAGCAACCACTGAATATGGAAGAGCAAATGTTCCTTCATCCTTGAGCAGAGGATGAAATCTCCCTCTGAATAAAGTTTTCCTTGAACTCTGCTTCCCCTCTTTTATACTTCATCTGGGGGTTTTGGGTGTTGTTTTGTTTGTCTTTCCCCCCCCCCCTTAATGAGTGATCTAAGCAGTCAGGAATCATGAAGTTGCTAAAGTTCTCGTGTTCAATGTATTTAAAACCCAAATCAAATGAGAAAAAAAACTATTACTGCCAGAAGGCAGATTTGTTTTACTCCATCATAAATGGCCAGCATGCCGTGCAAAACAAAGGGACCTGATGAGTGGAGCAGTTGAGAATCATAGAATCATAGAAAGACAGGGGCTGGAGTGACATCTGGAGATCATCGAGTCCAACTCGCCTGCCAGAGCAGCATCACCCAGAGCAGGCCACATGGAAAATAGCAGCAGGAAGATCTCACCTGTGGAAGTCACAGATGGAAGAAAAAAGGTAGTTGTATTCTGATTAATGACAACAATAACACAAGCTGTGCACACCTTTTCACAGAATCATCGAGTCATTAGGGTTGGAAAGGACCTCTAGGAACATCAAGTCCATCCTTCATCCTAACATCTATCGATCCACTAGACCAGTGCCTCAAGGGCTACATCCACTTGTTTTTTAAACACCTCCAGGGATGGTGACTCCACTACCTCCCTGAGCAGCCTGTTCCAGCACCTAACCACCCTCTCAGTGAAGAATTTCTTCCTAATATCTAATCTGAACCTCTCCTGACACAACTTGGAGATATTTCCTTTCATTTTATCACTACTAATTTGGGAGAGAGAGTTTTGTGGTGCCTGCCCTCCCATCCCTTCAGCCTGTAATTCCTGATAGTATTTCATGGCTTAGTCAGCAGTTCTGGACACTAGACCTTGGTCAGTCTCAACATCAAGGACTTCAGACCTGACTGTGACCAAAAGCGGAAGATCTGCCAACTTCTACATCTTCCAGCTTCTTGACTATGATGGATGTATTCGAGTGAAGTTACCTGCTGTATACGCAGGCTAAATGGGTAGTTTGGTTAATGTCCCTGCTGAACAAGAAAGCCACAGCTTAGATTTGTCTTGCAGAAGCCTGTCTGTCTCCCAGTAGAAAATATCTCCTTAAAAAGATCAGAGGGTCATCATAACACAGTGTGTCCGAGCAGCCAGAGCTCTCACTCTCCTGCTGATTTTTTCTGGGGCTAATCTTCTTGTAGAGTCAGAAGTGATAGGCTGGGTGAGCAGACCTTTGGTTTACTTATTTTCCCTCTTTCAGTCCCTCAGAGAGCAGTAGCTCTGCTTCACTGTGTTTTTCCAGCTACCTCCGGGACTAAAGTGGCCTCTTGTTCTTTGAGGATTATATATTGACCATCATTTCTCCCTCTGCCATCTCTTGCGTATGGCTTCAGCCTGGGGACTGCTCTCCTCCTGTACAGACCCTAATGTCCTTGGGTTACACAAGTCTTTGAGGACCTTTGAAGAA
>JANHFX010027115.1:0-13845 GCA_027560015.1 Chloroceryle amazona | reverse complement strand
TCTCTCTCTCTCTCCTTTTCTGCATTCGTACAGTATGGAAGTTGTTAATCAGTGAACCACGTATAGGACCAGAGTCAAGGGACACTATTCTAACAGAAGTATTTCAGAAATTCCAGATAGCCAAAGCTGTTTGATAAAACATTTTCAAGAGCATCGAACCTAACTGTCCGTTTTGACACGAACTATCCTATTGTGTGGTGGATTTTCAGTATCCATCCCTTTAATGCTTATTAAAATGAATGTAATACGAAGATCAGTGAATGAAATACAAAGGATAACAGACATGAAATAACTTTGCTATAGATCAAAACCAAAAAAAGACATGTATGAAATACCTTCAAGGTACCCTGCATCCAAGCAGTGCTGCTTGTAGTTGTGCCAGATTCTGTGGGATCACCACTATTTGATCGTGGTGAAGAGACTAATAATTGGTTGCTTCTAGAGAAAAGTCTGCTCAGTACAATTTTTATTGGCTATCCACTGACCTGGGTTGAGAGGGGGCTGTCAGAATTGTGGTGCTTTGAGAGAGTTCTTTCCAAACTCAGGACAAATAAATAAAGCCTCGCAAAGAAGCAGCAGAAGCAGAGCAGTGTAGCCAAGGTGAGCAGGGTTGTCTCCCAGATAACAGGAGCTCACCCTGAGCAAAATCCATAGAATGACACCAACAATGGGAGCTGTCAGAGCTTTGCTCAGAGGGGCTGCTCCTCTCCCAGCTCTGCTGCTTCTCCAAGGGAAGCGTAAAGCCAGGAGCAGCTCTGGAGAAGCAGGCAGTATTTCCAGACACTTTGCTACCCACAGGGCACTGGATGAAGGCACATCCCTGCAGTCAAAAGGAACCAAGGGTAGAATCAAGGTAAACCAGCCTGCTGTCTCTGTTTCCTCAAAACCCACACTATTTTTTTGTCCCTCTTTGATCAGCCAAAGGTCAAATCTTTCCCTTCACACTTTCTCGAGGCTCTGGTTGTCGTTCTAAACTTTGGGATGTCTGTACCTTTTTCCAGGTACTTCCACAGGCAGATAATAACCAAGCTGTAGCGAGCTCTCTCGTATTACCTCCTTCCACGTGCTGGTCATCATGACTGCAGCCAGCTTCCATTAACTGTGTACAGTTACTGGGCAAGGCACTGGGAGACTCAGCATTGGCTAATAGTCTCCAGGATGCCTCTGGTTCCCTCAAGCTGTCGAGGTGATTCAGACATTGTGCTGAATTTTGGGATGTTGCAGCCTTACAACACACCTTTCCAGAGCCAGCAAGTCCAGAGTTTGCAGGGGTGCGTCTGCATTTGCTTTAGTTGAGACAGAGGGACTGGGCTGTGGGTTTATTACAGGTAATGCTTTCCTTGTGACTGCATCATGCAACGGTGAAGAGGACAGGGAGCAACCTCAGACACTATTCATAAAGGTAATTTTAATCAAACTTTTAACAAGGGATAGCATAGGAAGATCCTTGGCCACCTTTTTGCTTTGTGTAATCTCAGGAGACAAGGCACAACCCTTTTCTGAGTACTTTGCATTAAACTGTGGGCAATGCCCACAAAGCCACGTTGTGATTTCTTTTATGTCTTTTTTTCTTCCTTTCTCAAATTAGAATTATCCAGAGAAGCTGTAGCCTTAAGTAAAACTTAAGCATTTAAGTGCTTCATCAGACAGCAGGATGGTGTCCCAGAGGATGCCACAAGGAGAGAATCTTATTAAAGCAAACCCTCTGTCCCTACAGGGGTGCTTGCTCTGTAGTAAATCCCCCTCCTAAGCACACTACAGCGAGCTCATGGTTGTATCCTAATTATACAGCAGAAGCTTTCCTGAACACACCTTCCAAATTACACTCTTGCCTTTCATTTGTGATACACCCACAGGTTTTTAATCAACTGTTTGTCATTGTCACCGGATTACAGAACTGCAGAATTGCCACAGTCGGAAAAGACCTCTAAGAACACTGCGTCCAACTGTCAACCCGAAAAGAAAACCACCAAAACCACAAAAACAAACCACTCACAAACAAAACCCACCTCACCATCCCACTAACCCATGTCCTGAAGTGCCTCATCTACACACTTTTTAACGCCTTCAGGGATGGTGACTCCACCACCTCCCTGTGCAGCCTGTCCCAGTGCCTGGCTACTCTTTCAGTAAAAAAAGTCTTCCTAATACCCAACCTACACCTCCCCTGGTGCAACTTCAGGTCATTTCTTCTCATCCTGTTGTTAGTTACTTGAGAGAAGGGGCTGCACCCACCTCAGCACAACCTCCTGTCAGGTAGTCAGAGAGAGCAGTAAGGTCTCTCCTCAGCCTTCTCCTCTCCAGACTAAACAACCCCAGCTCCCTCAGCTGCTCCTCACAGGACTTGTTCTCCAGACCCCTGACCAGCTTGGCTGCCCTTCTCTGAACTCACTCCAGCCCCTCGATGTCTTTCTTGTACTGAGGTGCCCAATACTGAACCCAACATTCAAGGTGAGGCCTCAGCACCAACTACAGAGAGACAATCACCTCCCTGCTCCTGCTGGCCACACTATTCCTGAACCAGATCAGGATGCCATTGGCCTTCTTGGCCACCTGGGCACACACTGGCTCGTCTTCAGCCAGGTGTCAATCAGCACCCCCAGGTTCTTTCCTTTTTCTTTTGTCTTTCCTTTTCTTGTTGTGACAGGGTCTATAGGATGTCTTTACATTGCCTCCAACTTCCTTTATAGCTGCAGGAACTAGAAATTGATTTTCTTGGCTGGGCAATGACTTGTCTATAACCACAGGGCTCTGCAAGCTGATGCTTAAAGACTTTCCCCAGCTACTGCAGAGCAGGAAAAAAACAGTTGTTTTTTCGTTATTGTTGTTGATCAACCACAGCTTCCCTGCATGTCAGTGACTCCTGGCATCTCCTCTCAGAGCATTTCTTAAAATGGTCTGGTTTGGAGCCACATCACTTTGGGCTCCTTGGCTCACCTAAAGGTAGGGTGAAGGTTGTAGATCCCCAAAGGAACATGTTGCAGGAGGCTCAGCCTCATGGGAGGTTGGCAGAATTTGTTCCCACCCCCTAGAATTTGTCTAGAGGGAAACCAAGGGAAATAATATCTAGGGCTTTATTTTGACCCTTGCTTGCATCACGTTGAGCCAAATTATATAAATAATGTGAAAATCAGGCAGCTATTTATTCTGTTCCACACTTTGAGTACAGCAGCAATTTCCCCATTAATTCTTAAAACCTCTGCTAACTTCTCAGAACAACTTCTGTATTTTTAAAATAATTTTCCTATTTTTTCATTACCTTTTTGTCCCTTCTGTGACGGGTGAACATTAAAACACACAAACCCTTCTATTTCTGCAGTATGGATCTATTGGTAGATAAAAACCTGCTACAAATCATTAATTCAAGATGTAGTTTGAGATGCTGTTGTGAAGATGCCCCCGTGACATTGAAGCACAGACAATTCATGGGATTTTCTGTCTAGCACAGATAACTAGATGCCAGCTCTGGATGTGTCACAGGACAGCTGAAAACCCTGACTTTCCAGAAGGGCTTCCATTTATGAAGTGTAGATGAGACAAAATCCTTCTCAGAGGAATCCCCAAAGGCCCTTTGTCCCTCCAGCTAAATTCCCTCATTTTCTTCCCCATCTGTAACCTGAACAGTTAACTGTAGCACCTGGGTGCCCTTCTTTCAAGCATGTTTTGAAATCTCTAGCTGAAGGGTGAACTTGTGTAGAAAGTCATCCTTTGGGTGGTATGGCTTAATCAAACCCGGAAAACTTGGATTTGGTTTGATTTTTTTTCCGCATCCATGCACTTTTCTCAACATCAGTGCTGGGTTGAAATTCTTCGTTCTCTGTCTTCATCTCCCTGAACCTTTTCCCACTATTATTTCTTTTTCTGGTCTGATTTGTATATGGAGGCTCTACAGGGGGAGGTAATGGCCCTTTTGAGACAGAAAAGAGGCATCTTATAATGATGGAGCATCCATTGCTGTGATTGGCAGGGTATGTTGCAGTGTTTTGCAATACCGTCTATAATCTCCTATTTCATCCTCCTCCTTCAGATAACAGAAAATCATAGAAATCACTTAGCTTTAACTGCAGAAGAGCAGCCAGACAGCTCTCCAATCAGACACAGGCACGACCTGTGCCGGGTGGCTTTTTGTAACAGGACCCTACATGAGATTTTAAGACGTGGGCTTTGTTGTGCTAATTAAACTGTTTCTCTGATAAGGTGCAGAAAAAATGAACCTTTATAAGTGTGTGTATCGATATTTTGCCCTAATAGTCATATTTAGAGAAAAGGAATTAAGGAGAAAACATTCTGAAGACCTGTGCTGCTGTATCGAGCGGTATCAGCGGTACCTGCAGATGAATCTGCTTTTCAGATCACAGCCTCTGTGGTTTTCAAAGGGCCCAAGCAAACCTTCTCCATGGGGAGTTCCTGTTTAACGCCTCCTCTTTGGGCATGGCTTGGCCAGTGCTGTTTGGGCAGGCAGTCTCCAGTCAGGCAGAGGTAGAAATGGGTGCTTTGCAGGGCAATCCTGGAAGCTGGTTTTGAAGCCAAGGTCACAGGTTGGGGGAGCCCATTGTAAATGGGTGTAAATGGAATGTAAAGCTGGTGGCACGGGCTGGTACAGCAGCTCCTACCCGCTGCTGTAGCAGGGCAGGTTTTCTCTGAATATAATGCATTATTTTACCTATATTATCTGAACATTAGTGGTCCTGAGCAAAACCAGGGATCCTGGTGCTGAGCCCAAAGTAAATGTACTGTAGGGAGGAGTTACTGCCTGCAGGAGCTTGGACTTTGGTTAGCAGGTCGGCAAAGGCAGAGTGGAGGTGAAGTGATGCTCTCCAGGTGGCACAGCAGGGCAGTGGCAGCGCTGGCTTTTGGACTGGCCTTCCTGTCCCTCCAGTGCCTGCTTCATTGAGGGTGAACCCACCACTCTTACCTGGCAGATTAAACCTCAGGAAAAAGACTGAGCTAACAAGCAACCTCGTAAGGGGATGTGAGCATTTGTGGCTCAAATTCATTCTGTCTGAAGCCTGTGCTGGTCTGAATTTCTCTCTCTAAAACCTATAAACTAAATTCTGTGCCCTTGAATGCCAGCCCTGAAGCTCATGAGCACCTCAAGAAGCCCTTCAGTTCATGATGCAGGCACTGCCATAGGTGCACACAATTCATTTTTGAACAGTTCGGTTCAATATGAGACACCTACCATCACTGTTACGAAATTCAGTTATAATATAAGGAGGATTTCAGTGGCTGGGTCTTGTGTGAGCTATGGGATAAAAGTCATTCAGTGAGAATGAGAGTGGAAGAACTTAAATAACATCACTGCTGATAAAATACAGGATTGGTTTGCATTTCCACCTTCCATTCTTCAAAAAAAAATGCTTAAATTGAACTGACACACTCCCCTGAATCTTGCAAAATTGTAGGAAATAGGCAAATGTAAGAAGTTTAATATCCCTGCTCTGTTCCCTGTGATGGGAGTTGTTTCTGCTGCTTGTATTAGAAGGCTCGGCTTTCTCTCTCTGTAGGCAAAGAGAAAAATACTTTCTTCAGCAGCTGACTTAGAGCATCTGAGTAAATCATACGTGGATCTGATATTGCTGGCCAAGATTTGTAGACTTCTGTGGTTTGGGGCAATTACATAGAAGTAAAAAAAAAACCTTGCGTTTTTGATGATTCTCTTCTTCAATTGAGCCACCAAGTGTTGGAGATCCATCCATCACAGCAGCACGCTGCATTCGGGTAACGATGCAGTGCAAGAGGAAACCATTTGAGATATAAATCTGAAAACGTGGGCTAGGTGCTATGATCTGCAGGTAAATTAAACTTGCTTTGAATAGCTGAGCTGTACATAATAATAAATGCCGGGTACAGGCAGGTGAACAATGAGAAATCAGCAGCTAAAGCTCTTTTTGGAAGCTCTACTGAAAGAAGTTTTCTCCCTTGCTCCTGAGATAAGCAGCAAATTAAACCAGGGCAGCTTCAGTGGTTGCTGAAAACCAGGTGAGGGCTGTTGCTGGAGGACAGGGTGTAAGTAGCTCCACTGAGGGCACCTCAGAGGTGCTGAAGGGGAAGCAGGTTGGTTTTCAGCTCTGATTTAAGGAAGGCAGAAGTTTTCATCTGACTGTGGGACCTGCTTATCTACTCTAGCAGAGCAAGGAGCAAAGACCTGCAGTTAGAAGTCCAAGGTAAGGATGGAGCTGCCAGCTCGTTGCTCTTGGCCCTGGGTAGTTCCTGTGTTGCCTTCAGGCTTTGAGGAAGCTTCTAGGTGACTGATGTAGCTGGGACAAATCCTTGTATGGTGTTTAAGTTCTCTTAGGAAGACCAGTTGCTCCGAGAGCAGAAGAACCTTGGTTAGAGATGCCAGAAGGGGGCAATTGCTATAGAAGTACTCAAGCTGCAGTTGCTGAAGAGTTGAAAATAGCTGCAGCAGATGGTGAGGGTGCAGATATAAATACTGGGTCTGTCAGGTGGCTTCACAGCTAAAGCACTTTCTAGTCACCCAGCCAGAAATGGTCTTCTGGGAACAAGGTGCTTCCAGGAAGCCTCAGCTCCTGGGGGAAAAGCAAAAGGCAGCCCCACAGAGATGCTTGGGTGGTGTGGGCTGCTTGACCCTTCACGATCTTCTCCCAAAATGTTGATCTCTGCTTTACCTGTTGGTGTGGGAGAAGGGTGTGGTATTTGAATGGTGAACCAAGGTACAGAAGTCCCACATCTTGTAGGGTTTTGAGATCTAGGTCTGTGTCCCCTCAGGGCTGCCCCAGAGTTTCTCTGAGCAGCTCTATGGCTCTTCTGGGGTTTTGTGGGTACCAATATGGTGCAGACTCCTGTTTTTCTGGCCCTGTGAAGTGGAAAGCTGTCCCCTGAAATAATTCTGAACTCCTGGTGCGCCTTGCACTGGAGGAACGCTGCTGCTTGTGGGGGCTGAGCCTGAAGCAAACAGGCAAAATGTGTTAGGACAAAGCCCTTTTCAGAGAGTGTTTTACCTCGGTTTTGTTCAGGGGTATTTAGAACACAGGAAGCCTTATGTGCTAAATATTTTATTTTTTTTTTACAGATCGGCTGGTGCATGGGACCTTGTTAAACTATAGTAGCTCCAATTTGGATCCAAGTCTTTGTATTATTTGAATATTTGGGTTGTTTTGTTTTGTTTTGAGACCTACAGCAAGTTGTGGGGAATTGCTGACAGCATTCATGTGGTGCCTAGCACGGTCTGCACGTGGGAAGTTCAGATTCAGCAGCTGTAACCCAAATCTTGTAATAAAAGGCACCTGGACATCAAGCTGTCCTTTGGCTTGAAATTGCAACGCTGCAATAAAGATGCAATTTAGCACTGGTGGAACAGTTTTGCTTATCACAATGCTTAGAATATTCCCTGCAGCTGCTTATAGAAAATAGCAAGTCAATGGGCAATGTTACTGTTTGCAGATAACAGGCAGTTTAACAAAAGAGATCCTCTCTGTGGAGAACTCGGACAGTTTTGGGGGATTTGGGGTCTTTTGAACCTATGGAATTGTCCACAAGAACAACGTGTGTCATCTGTCAATGTCCTCCATGGAAGAGGAGGTAGAAAATAGCCTGAAATGTGCAGTGCAGACCTACCAGCTCCCTATTCTCTTGGGACAAAGCAGAGATAAGAAGGTAATTTCTACCTGTTGATTTCCAAGCTGTGAGGTGGGGCATCAGACGGAGCAATGATTTCAGGTATAGTTCTGTGGTAGGTTTAAATTTCTCTTCTTGACTGTTGGATCTGTGGTCCATTTACCTGAAAAATACTGAGGTTCAAGTCTACAGCCAGGTGGCAAGTCTAGGTTGCTGGAAAAGGATTTTTGCTTGTGGCTGAACTGCTTTCAGGTTTTCCGGGTTAGGGTAAAACGATGGGAGTGTCGTGGTCACTGCACAAATGCAAAATATTGTGGCTATATAGCCAGAATTTTCTGTTACTTTATGTTCTTGTGACACTGCGTAGGATGAAATTTGATGTAGGTACTGCTAAGACCTGGCTTTGAAGGAGTGGCAAGCTGAGTTTGGTGAGCTCTCCCAGAGTGGCAGTAGAAAGGAGAGGTATGAGCCATGCACAGGGAAGTGGCATCGCCAGTCGAGGACATCCCAACCCTGGGCATGGGGTTGGCAGCTCACAGAGCACAGGCTGGGGAGCAGAAATGTGGTTTCATTGCGGAATCAAATCTGTGAAAGCATGGCTTGGTGGGGAGAAGCAGCATTTAGAGCAACCCATGCCTTTTTCATTAAAGCAAAGGTAATAAAGAAAATTAGCAGCCTGAAGTGGCTTCTTTGTTGTTGGGTGGCTTTTTTTATTAATTGAAGACTTCTTAAGAAATCAAGTGTTGAATTCTTTAAGGAGATTGTATCAAAGCTTGAGTTTCAAGTAGTACTTCAGATGAAGTGATGGGTAAGCAGTTGATGGGGCTCTTCTCTGAACACATGAGGAGCCTTATTCCTGATAACAGGATTTGTGGAGATAAATTCCCAGAGTTGTACCTGTGGTGTTTCAGCTGCGTGGAAGCTGATGTAAGTCTCTGAACATTGATGAATTTGTGGTAAAGCCTGTGACAGGGTATGTCCATCTTTCTCTGGAAATGATCAAGAACACCAAATGTGGCAAGACAAGTACTTAACACTGGGTGGTTTCCCCTTCTCTCCCATACTGTTCATTTGTCACCAACGGACAAGCGATAGACAACAGGACTTAGATTTTTCCTCTTCATGTAAATATTAACTGCTGCGTATGTAGTAGGGAGTACAGATGGAGCAGGACATGGACCTCTCTGTCCATCGAGCCATCTGTGTGTGCTCTTTTGCACAGACTACCTGCAGTGCTCCAGATTTGCCTCTGAAACACAGCACTGATTGTTGGGCTCAAGACTATTGAATCAAAACAGTGATTCCAGTAACTTATCTTAAAATTCAGCCTCGAGGATGTCCTGCTGGCCCCTTAAATGACCAAGGAGTCAGTCTGGTCTAACGGTTTTCTGCGGAAAGAATTTTTCCTGTGGTGGGTCTCAGCATCCATTTTTCAAACAGCAGGGCTAAAATTCAATGATCTTGGTGACCAGCACTGGATTCTTCTCTAGTGTTGGTCACCCTCTTCCCTATGGCTCTGTTTTAGGAATGGTGGGTGGCTGCAGGCAGTACGCTTTCAGCTTTCAAACCGCAGTTCCCCTTGGAGTCCCCTGACTTGAGTTTTAAGCTTCATGGAGATGATGAGTCTCCATGAGTAACTGTCCTTGTTCGGAGCAGAGCTGTAAGCTCTGTATTGCTGCTGCAGGGATGGTTGTCGTGCTCGATTCACACTTTGCCTCTGGTTGCTGTTTGAACTGCAGTGATAAGGGGAGGGTGTCATGACTGCAGGGATTTCTCATAAATCCCTTCTGTGGCCATCATCATGCTGCATGACTGCTCCACTTAAGCTGCACTTGCTCATCTCGCGTTTGTCCCTCTGGACTTAGCATTTTACACTTGTCTGCATTAAATTGCATTTACTGGCTGAGTCACCTAAAAGATGCAAATCCTCGGGAATCTGGGTGTATTGTGCTTCCTCTCCGTGGAAGGAGTAGAAGAGAGGGATAGAAACATTCTTTCCTAGCTCTTACAAATCTCTTTGGATGGCTTTTAACAGCTTAGGTCAGAAAGTGCCATTTGATTTTTTTTTTTTTTACGTTTACTTGACTGTTGAGAAATCCACATCATCTCCTGGGGCTTAGATCCCACTCAGACCCCAGCTGTAAATTCTGTCTGGGCTCCAGTCTTTGCTAGGGGTGTTTGTTTCCTTCTATCACAGTACGCAAGAAGGGAACCTGTTGTACAAGTCTCTAAATATTCCCCGTAAGCAGTTCCTCACAGGACGCTGTGATCTAACAAAGTCAGGAAGGATTAGCCTTGATTTTCAGGTGCAAATCTGGGGCTAGGCAAGCCAGGAGCTGGCCTGGGGTTAGTTTAATACTCACTCAGGTAGCTCTGTATCTCTGGCATGGGTTTCAAAATAGCTTGAAGAACAGATAGTTCACCTGGTGACTGTGTTTTATGCCATCCAGCAGTTCCCAATCTCCCTGGGCTACCTCCATGGAAATGCTGGGCTACTCCTAACTCCAGAGGCAAAAGCCAAGTTGGGAACTGGGGATTCAGAGCTTGGCTCAGCTGCTGCCTTCATAGTTGATGGATTTTTGAGTTATTGATGTTGGATTACATGGTTGCTGCACATTTTCATGCCTGAAACCGAGACTGTCTGAGAACAAGTGAGATTTTGGGAGTGTGATGTATGTAACAACAGCTCGGTGTCTGGGAGTAGTTAAAGACTATCCAAGTTAGGTGTCAGAAAATGAATAACAAAATAGATTACGCTCTTTTGTCACTGTATAAATCTGGGGTTTGCTCACACTTTGAACTTCTTGTGCAGTTCCTCTTCCCACAGCTGGAAATAGGAATATTAGTTCAGGAAGAGGACAAGGATGACTATGGTCTGCAGTGGTTTCATACTACAAGAGCCACCTAGACTTAGGTTCAGCTTGGAAAAAGAGGACGTGGGGAATAAAGGTGTTCTACAGAGGTCTGCAGAGCCAAGTGTGGTCTGGAGGTGTCGGGCAGCAATAGCTGTTCTCTTCTAGCACAAGAACTGGAAGTTATTAAATGAACTTAGTAGGACCCCAGTTCAAACCAGACAAGGAGCAAGAGCTGTGGATGTGCTGGTCGAAGAGGTTTTGTGCGCAACAGCTGTCTGCAGGATGGAGGACAAATGAGCAGCGTTTGGAAGGAGATCCATTTAGGATCCACTAAGCCCTGAACTTACCCCTTGGCCTCAGAAAGGCTGGGAGAGGTTAACGTGGAGGTGCGTTGGACAGGAGTGGGGGCTGCCTGAACACAGGGCACCCTACCTGGTCTCAGGCTGTCCCCCCTGTGCTGTAGGGACTGTTGGTGCACAGCTACGTTAGCAAGTCTGTTAAATAACATTCCCCAGAACCAACTCCCCCCCCTCCTTCAACCATGGAGATGTGCTTTGTCTCAGGAGGATTGTGGAAAGCAGCTCTGCACTTTCTGACAGTAACTTGCAGTTCTTAATCACTCCTAGTAATTACAACTTTCCCTGGTTTATGCTCCTCAACTCCAGCTGAGGACAGGAGCTGTTTCATATTTAAATAGTATTATAGCTGGATTGCTCTCCTGGGGAGCTGTTGGTCTTGAAGGCTGAGGTTTATTTCTCTGCACTACTAATTAGATCAGGAAGACAACTAGGAAGTTGCAAGCAGAAGGTTTGTAGGGGCTTGTTAACAAACACATCATCTCTTCCTTTAAGAGCTGTGTAGAGGGCCTGCTGCGATTCAGGAGCATTCACTTCTTGGGGATATAAAGAGGAGGAACAGAAAGAATTGGGTTTTCATCCCTAGATGTTCTATCTACAGTAACACAGCATGGAAGCAAAGTACAACTCCAAAGATTACATTTGATTTAAAAGCAGAGATGTTCCTTGGCTGGGGAGACCTGTTGGAGCTGGCTGGGGGGGTAGGTGGAGGTCGTGACTGTGATTTCCTCAAGCTTTTACTTTGAAATTGCTCGCAGTGGTAACAGGAGATTTCAGTTTGCCCCATGCAGACTGATTAAATGTCATGGCTGTTTGTTTAAATGTGTTTAGGCACCAGGATTGACAGCTTTTTGGAGCAGTCGAGCAGAAAACCCACAAGGGACATGTAACTCTGCTCATTGTATGCTGTACAGGACCTAGCTCAAGAGGTAGCAGTGAAACAGCCATTCAATTGTAGAGACCAAATGTACTCAAATTCAGTGCTTTACAGTAATGAACCAGCCCAAAAAATACATTAAGGCAACACTCTTGATGCCATTTTCCTTTTTGAAGTGGAGAAAGCTTGTTCCCAGGGAATGAGGAGGAGGGCCAGAGGGTAAAAGGCTTTCAGGAGGCTTGGAGACTGTTTAAAAGCATTGTTTGAGCAGTTCAGGGTAAATGCTTTTCCAGGGATCAAAACCATAGCAAAAATACTTGAAAGAGAACAGCTGCGTGGTTAAAGAGCAGAGCACTGGGGGCTTTGAGAAGCAGAAAGGAGAAAACACACCCTATAGAATCACAGAATGGCTGGAGTTGGAAGGGACCTTACAGATCATCCAGTTCCAACCCCCCTGCCATGGGCAGGGACACCTCCCACTAGAGCAGGTTGCTCAGAGCCCCATCCAGCCTGGGCTTAAACACTTCCAGGGATGAGGTGGCCACAACTTCTCTGGACAATCTGTTCCAGTGTCTCACCACCCTGCTAGTAAAGAACTTCCTGATGTCCAATCTAAATCTACCCTGCTCTAGATTAAAACCATTGCCCCTTGCCCTTACGAAGCTGAAGGCTCTTGAACTTAAACACCATTGGGAATATCAAAGGGTTAAAAGCTAGAAAATGGAGGGAATGGTAGAAAATTATTCACGAGGTAGTTACGGAAGATGTCCCAAGGCTACATGAGTGGAGAGAAAATAGCCAATATTTAGAGTTCCATTTTTTCCCTCCTCTATTTAAGTGAATTCTGCTTAATAAATCCTCACATGTAAAGGAAGAATAGGCCTCATCAGTATGGGGGGGAAAGGATGATTTTTAGTGGAGGGCAGATGATAATTTAAAGTCTTTTAACCTGGAAGAGTAAGAACTTGTTGAGAAGCAGGCAGTGAGGGCTCTTTTCACTGGAGCTTTTGACAGGACTTGGCAGTAGTTAAATTTAAATGATTCTGGCTGCCTATTGTGCTCTTCCTGACCATGCTTTCCGAGCGTGTGGTCGTTAGTCTCTTCTTGCAAAGTTACTCAAGACCTGTCAGAAAGCTGTTGCTCATTGAGGTGTGACTGTGTTGCTTCCCAGCTGCCCTACTGGTGGTTGTTTCACTTGTGTGAAGATAATTAGAGAGAACATGTCACTGTTGGGCTACTGGAGTTGGTCCTTTATGCTCATTTGACACCTAAATCCCAGCCTGTTTCAGGCTATCACAGCTGAGGTAGGCTGATGCTGAAACTTTGCCTGGTTCTGGACTCGCCCAGGGTCAGAGGGGTTCAGAGGAGGGATGGGAGCTGATGGGCTTTGGCTGGTGTTTCTGCACACAGAGGAGCCAGGTATTTGAACTTTTCCTCAGGGAGCAGGAGCCAACCCCCCCTGTGATCCTGTTACTGCTCCTCTTGGACAGTTTCCTCCAAATTCTTGTCTTGAGCTCGAAGCTAGCGTGTGAATCATCTGCTTGTGTATAAGTTCTGCACTAGGGCATGTTGTCACGGGCTACTTGGGAGAGAGCTGTGTGCAGTGGAGGAGATGGCAGGAGCTGCTTTTCGTTCAAGCTACATAACTTGAGAACATGAATCAGAAGTCAATTTGGTTTTGCCCTGGTATGTGTAATAATGTCAATCCTGAGGCATGGGTGCTGGGTTCATGTTCTCAGACTGGCTCCCCACACGGAAGGAAGGGTCTCCAGCTCCAAAGAACACTGCTGCAGTCTCTAGTGCTTGTCTCAAAGCTGTTTCCAGTATAAACTGTTGAATACGGAAAACAGATTTCTGACAGTCGGGGCAAACACAGCCTTGATCTGAGTCTGTCTTAATTGCTCCCCTTGTTCTAAGGATGGGACAGTGGAGAACTCCTTCTCTGGTCCTGCAGTGCCACAAGTACCTACCCTTTGGTTTCATAGAATTATAGAATAGTGGGACCTCTGAGGATCATCTGGTGCCACCCCCCTGCTCCACCCAGCAGGGTCACCCAGAGCAGGGGGCCCGGCAGCGCAGGGTCCAGGCCGGTTGGGAAACTCTCCAGAGAAGGAGACTCCACAGCCTCTCTGGGCAGCCTGGCACAGGCTCCCACACCCTCACACCAAAGAAGCTT
>JANHFX010027114.1:0-14928 GCA_027560015.1 Chloroceryle amazona | reverse complement strand
CCCGGCCACCTCCCCTGGGATGGTGCCAGGGATGGGGCAGCCACCACCTCTCTGGGCAGCCTGGGCCAGGCTCTCACGACCCTCAGTGACAAAAATTCCTTCCTTCTCTCCAGCCTAAATCTCCCTTTTTTAGTTTACACCCACCATCCCTTGTCCTGTCCCAACAGGCCCTGCTAAAAGGTCTGTCTGTCCCTTTTTTTCTGACAGGCCCCTTGAGATACTGGAAGACCACAAGAAGGTCTCCCTGGAAATATGTCCCCCAACATCTGAGAGCTCAGCTCAAGACCTCGGTGTCATCCTGAGCAGCCATATGAAGTCCACACGAGCTTTAAACTGAGGACTTAGATATTAGCACAGGAACAAAATAGCACCAAAATTCTGCCTCCTAAGCCTGGCAGGTCTTACTGGGCATCACCAAATGGGGACCCTATGCATGGCCAGGGGCTGGGGCAATGCACCCATCTCAGGCCTACTGCAGAAGCGCTGTGGGGAGTGGGGGCTGCCAGCAGCACCGAGACCAAAGAGCAAAAGGTGTTGCACTGATGCTGCCGTGCCCAGAGATGGCTGCAGGTCCAGACCTGCCGCAGATGTGGCAGGATAGGTCCCTGCTGGCCAAGATGCCCCAAGAGTGGATTGCTCAGCACTGCTTGCAGCCCCTCTCTCCAAAACCACAGACATTTTCCATGCAGTGGTTCTGTCAGCTGGAGCAATGTCGACATAGCAGAGCAAGGCAGGAACTTGCTCCCACAGTGGATCTGTCTGGGAATGGTGAGGGTGCGCCAACGGCCCTGGCGCCAGCCTGGGTGCAGCCTGGGCAGTGCCAGCCCAGTGTTCCCCAACAGCTGGGATGGGAAATGGAGCTACGAGAGCACCTACCCTTTTCCATCCTGCTTTCACCACCTTTCACTTCAGAGCAGAAGGAATTGGGAAACACAGCTGGAATTGTGGCTCTTCACTGGGAGAATGGGGCAGACGGTCTGTGAGTGCCCAAGCAGACAACACCAGGGCTTTGAATGCATCTGGCACATGTTGGGACAGTACAAACCCTTTGCTCTTTTGAAGGTTGCCACCACTTTAACTCTCCTTCCCCACACAGCTCCAGGTGCCCCCTGAGTACACGAGCCCTGTGGTGGTGGCTGCTGCCACCAGGAAAATAAACCTACTGCCAAGAAATCCTGCACTGATGCAGAGCTGGGAGTTTAACAACAATCCCATGGAGTAACATGGCTCTGGCGAGAGATCCCGCACTGCAGCATGTCCTAAATCTGCATTCAGACCTGAGCTCCTCCCTTGCTGAAAGCCCGTGGGGCTGGAAGTGAGAACCAGCTGCCCCAAGCACACAAGCCAATGGGCACTGATGTTCCCAGCCTGCCCCTTGGATGGGATAGCATCAGTGCTCAAGCCACGGTAGGGTGGGGTGTCAGGGATGCACATGAGGGTGGGCAGCCCAGGAGGGTGCAGGATGGGGAGACATCAGCAGAGCAGGAGGGAAGCCTCCACTGCATATCTGTCCTGCATCTGGCTACACCTACAATTAGTCAGTCGAGAAAACACCAAGCCCTAAACCCACTGAAAAACAACAGTGTGAGAGCACAAGCTCAGAAAGGCAACTGTGGGCATTGTGGAGGACAGGGCAAGGTTTTTCTGCTTGAGACCTGGGCTGCTTCAGTTACAAAAAAATATCTGCATGGGTTGGAAGATGTTTTTCAGCCTGTGGAGGATGCTGATAGTTCACAGCCTGGAGCCCAGTTCCCTGCCAGGACATCCAGGGGCTTTACAGGAGCCCAGGCAGTGCTTTTCCGAGAGCTGCCTCCCTGCCCAGGCTCCCCCAGTGCTCATCTCTGGACGTGAAGGAGCTTTTGCCAAACAGGCGACACCGGGAACAGCGGAAAAGAGCAAGGAAATGACAGAATCTCTTTAAGACAACTCTTAACCAAGTTGCAATCAATCAGGCTCAGAAATGAGCCTCTCTGTCCAGTCATTGCCAGTACAGCTGTTGACACTGCAAGTTACAGTCTAACTGGAGTAGGAAAATAGCATGTCCATACACCAGCAACCATGCAGAACTGGACCTGGCAAGAGGCAGCAACCCTGTCCTGACATCTCGAAAGCCAGGATGCCCTGTCCAGACCCTGCATCAAACCTCGCTCCCCAAAGGCGAAACTAAGGGACCAGTGGGGCTGGGCTTGAAGCCTGACAAGATGATATAATGAATCTCTCCTGAGCTTTGGTTTTATGAATCATCCTCGGGGCCTTGCCAGCTGTCTGGGGAGATTATGCAATGTTTAACATGGGCCTTTTCCAAACCTCATGGAAGTCAACAGGAGCCTTTCTCTCTTCCACAGCCCTTTGGAGCATGTACTGGCTGCAGCGGCTCCCTCCTCTCCACCAGGCACCCCTGGGTGCTGCTGGGCTGTGCTCACAGAACACCTCTTCCTGCTCTGCCATGGGGTCCTCTGCACGAGGAGCAAAGGCTGGGCATGGTGGCAAGGGTGGAAAGGCAAGTGTACATCACCTCTCATCCCAAAAGTGGCATCACTGCCCTCCCATCCTCTCCCTGCCTGCTCAGTCCCCTGAATCCTTTGCTGCAGGTCTTCCCTGGGTTGTCCCCCTTGCACTGGGAGCAACAAAATCATCAGTGGCTCCTTGGTCACTGCTGTGTTCACCCTGTGCTGTCATGGTGTGGACTGAGCGTGGCCATAGTGAAGGGAGGGCAGTGGAACAGGAGACAGCAATGCTAAGCAACGGAACACACTGGGGACAGCGCTACCCAGGGAAAGTCCTGGCTTCCATGCAGCCTCTTTTCTGGGAATCAAAACATACCAGGATTTTCACAGCAAGAAGCTTGGATGTTATCAACCAACCATCCTACCCACGGGGACTGCCCATGCCAGGGAGGACTGTCCCTCACACCTGCTCACCTGGAGCTTCTGCAGCAGCACCACATCTGCAATCTTCTCTTTGTCCTGCTTCGTTTGCTTGGCCTTCCAGTATTGCTTCTGGGCAGAGTAGCGGTTCATGGGACATACTTTGAAGAGGCAATCTGGGAGGAGAGGAGGGCAAGAATGAGGCCACAGCAGTCGCCAGCCACCAGTGGGGCCAACATCACTGAGGGGCTGGAGCGAGTACTCCTCCGGGACACCGCTCCTGTCCCTGCAGCATCACGGGCAGATGGTCCTCCTAACCCACCACAACCCTGTCTGCTGCTGGCAGCCCACGGGAGACATGGCTGGGACTGGTGGAAGGTCACACCACTCTGTATTAAGCTGGATTAGTTTCAAATCAGGGTAAACGATGAGTCCAGGAGTGATTCCACTTCTTGGACTCATGATCGGAAGCATTCCCATCAAAAAGGGCCATACAACTTGGGAAGGAAAACTTCAGGGGCGAGAAAAAATACTGACAAAGCCCAGCTGGACCAAAGGAGAGGAGACCATCAGGAGGGAGGGAGAGAAACTGGCAAGACACAAATGCCATGCGACCAGGATACAAGCAGATGTCTCCACATCCTCCTCATCACTCTGCCACCGGACACCCTGAGGCAGCAGGACCGCAGGCTGCTGCCTGGAGGTGGCCGGGCTGTCGGGTTAAGCTGGTTTTGCAAAACATGCTGCTGTTCTGTGGCTGTTCACAGGGAACCTCAATTACCAGCGCTGGAAGCTATGAGCAACCGCTCCTATGATCTCTTTGTCAACAGCTGCATTTCAGAGTCCTAAAAGAAACACTCTGGGGACCTGAAGGGCAGAGGCTTGCATCCCAGCTCCTCCAAATACTTGCAGTGTATTCATACTCTGCAGATTGCCCCAATTTGTCTGGTTTTCCTCACTCTGCTGTGGCCTGGATGGGGTTGAGTGAAAAGTGCAGACACCCAGGTCCAGGCTTTGGGAACTGAAGCACAAGAGCAGATGTCTGGAGATGAAGAAGCACTTATGTCTCCCAAACCCTCACTCCGGACTGGAAGCTGGATGGGGTAAGGGGAAGAAGGGCTCAGCAGCCTGGATCACCCCAATTATGCCTAAAATAGCAGTCCAGAAACTTCACACATAGAAAAAAAAAAAAGAAAAAGAATCACTTCCATCTCTGGCCTCAGTCCCGAGTCACTGGCAAGCACGTATTTATTTACCTGGGAGTGACGAACAAACAAGTGCAGAGCACAGTTCTCACTGGCTCAGGCTGCTGGGAAGAAGCCAAATTTCACATTTCATTTTGTAGGTCTATTTGCTAATGGCATCTCCCATGCCAAGGAGGCCGTGACGCTGGCTTTTAATGGGGGGACTGAGCAAAGCTGCTGCAATGCCTGACTGCCTTCTCCCACTGCCTCCAAGCAGGGCTCTAGAAAAAGCTCAGGCCACCTGCAGCACCTGAAGTCATTTTCAGTAAATTGCTAATTAGGCTGCAAAAGGACCTGGTAGGAAGTAAAAGCTGGGAGGGGAAGTTAAAAGAAGCCCAGCTTTTAAGAGATAGGTGAAAAATCAAACCTCCAGTTCCAAGAACAGCCTGCCCAGAGGGGCTGCCTGACATCCCCCTCTCGGTACTAAGCCATGTTTTGCAAGGAGGGATCCTGAGGCATGGAGTCATTCGTACACAGAAAATCTCCAGCACAGCTTGTCTGGGAAGGTGGAGATGTTGGCACCCAAGCCTAAGCACTGCCAACTTTTTGCAAGATGGGTGGTGGGTGAAAAAGGGAAATTAAAGAAAGCTCCCAGCAAGAGCAATCCAGGAGGGTGATGCTTGGCTGACCTGCCATGACCCGGTGTGGCCACAGACACAAAACCTCCTGTAAACCTGCAGGGTAGCAGAGACCAGGGCATTCTAGGCAGCAGCTCGGCCGGGGGGCTCGCTGCCCGCTGGCCTTGCAGCCACCGTGGCGCCAGCCCAGCACGGGATGGAAGTGCTTTATTTGCTTTTTTCCTGACGTGCCTGAACGTGGGGCTGGGAAGAGCCTTAGCAGGAGGGAAAGAAACCACAAAGAAAAGCAAATAACCGGGAGGTGCCAGGTGTCTCTCGGAGGGCTGAGCCCCAGTGAGATGCAGGTGGCCAAGCCAGGTGTCCCTTGCCACAAGGACTGGCTCTCAGGCGGGTTTTGGCATTTCCAAAAATCCATTTGGACCTGAGTCCAGGAGCAGGGTGCTGTTTCCCCACTGGGAAGCTGAGCCGAGCCCCGGCATGACCCACGTGTGTCTCACCACAGAGCAGGATAGGGCAGGGTCCAGCCACAGGATATGGAGACGGCAACAGCACATGAAAAGCCTCTTAAGCCTCTTGCTGCTGCTGCAGGGAAACAGCAGTGGCCCGTTGTTTTCACCTCCCTCGCAGTGGTAGCTATCGAGAAGGCAGACCGCTACTTTTCCGGCCATTAAAACAAGGGGGTGGATATCCTGATAGGCTTTGAGTGGAGCAGGGCTGAGTCTATAGCAGACCTTGGCCTGGAAAAGAGATTCAACACCCACCCATGTCCAGGCAGGGAGATGGTGTGGCTGCTGGAACCAGGCTTGCACTGCTCACCCCATGGCTGCTTGCAGCTCTTCCCATCCAGCCCCAGGTGAAAGTCCACCAAAGTCTGGGAACTGGATGGCTCCCCAGGCTGCAGGATTTGTTAATCAGCCCCATGTACAAATTAGTGGCAATGGCTCCCATCGAAAGGCAGGTTGCTGCTCAGGCGGGACCCCTGTGGGAAGGGTGCCCAGAGGAGAGGGGTGCCTGCCTGGCATCTCACTGAGAGATGTTAAAGCCACCCTGAGAAATAGGTGAAGGCCCAAAGCAGGGCAAGGAACCAATATTTTACTTTTTTTTTTTTTTAAAGTGAGCCTGAAATTACAGTAGCTGGGATGAGAGGAACAGCTGCCCTAAACCAGTCCTCAAATCCAACACCACAATCACAATTTGGGAAAATTTCGCAGCTCTGTGAACACTGATATGTCGGTGATATGCTCCATACCTGGGCACTCAAACGCAACTGGGATGCTCTTTGGAACATGGACCTTCCCTGCACTTTGCTGGGTGCTGAGCACACGGGGCAGCCAGGCACCAAACCAGCATTTCCCAGGTAGGAGCAGCATAGGGCACAGATGGAATCCCCCAGGCTCAGACTTTTCCTCCCTGGGGAGACCAAAGGTCTGAGGCCACCTCGCCAGCCAGCCCCAGGGCTTGCAAACTGGGGAGGCAGGAGGTATGATCTGCTTTTCCCAGTGGCCCATCCTGGCTTCTCCAGGTCATTTCCCCAAGCCAAGAGCCACCTCAGCTTCCACTGACTCACCCTCTTTTCTGCCTAAACCTGGCTGTGGCTGCTGCCTCCTGCCTGGGGCTGCCCCATGCCCAAATGGGAAATAACAGGCATGGCCCCAAGTGCTAGAGAAGACAATATGGCCCAAAATTTGATGGCCAAGGACACATCTCTCCCTAAGCCCTGCCTGCCTCATAAATGGGTGGCTTAATCCCCCAGCTCTCTCAGAGGTGCAGCCAAGTGTGGCAGATGTAATTAGTGCCGAGTGCTAACTGGGCTCACCTTGAAAGAGTTTGCTTGTTGCAACTGCCCCTATGTCTGTCCCCTCCTGTCCCTGGCTCTTGGTGCGTTGACACCCTGCTGCCAGCATCCCTAGGGATGCATTATGGGATGGTCAGACCCACCTTTGCAGAGGATGGATCCCAAGGACCTTCCCACTGTGGAGGTGGTTCAACAAACGTCCTCAGAGGCAAAGAGAGAAGGGGTGGGTGGTTTGGCCAAGCCACAAAAACAAGGCTATGGAGGCTGTCTGAGATCCCTCCAGGCTCCTCTGCAAAGGACAATCAATACCTCCCAGCCCCAGGCTAGCTGGGATAAATAGGACCCTGGTCCCCATTCCTAGCATGGATCCTTGGGGCCAGCATCATTCCCAAGGTTTCTCACTGCAGTGATGGAGCTCCCCCAGCCTGGGCCCAGTCTCACCTCGAAACTTCTTGGGTGGGTTGTCCAGGTCACCAGCAGCTGGCTCCACCACACACCGATCATCCACCAGCCTGTGAAGGGACAAAAAGCAGGAGCAGGGTGTCAGCAATGAGATGACAGCAGGGTCTGAGCAGAGTGGCTTCACCACAAACCACAGTGCTGCGCCACCATCACCTGGCCCAAAGTGACATCAAAAGATGCATCTCCTGTTTCCCACCCATTTGCACTCTATAAATATTTAGCACAACAACACTCATCTCCTGGAGCAAGCAGCTGCTCTTGGGTGCTTGCTCCAAAGATGTCGTCCCTTGTTTGCCACCACCCACCATTTCTTTGACGTGCATTTTTCATCCCAGTCCCTTGGGGCAAAAAGCATCAGATATAAATTGGCACCATGAAGCACGATGCTTCATGTCGGCCACGGTCCTAAGCCCTTTGCTTAGCGACCTGTGCAGGAGGCTCTGACGCCAGCATCCTGCCAGAGCGAATCCTGCCTTGCCCTGCTCCTGGCTGAGCTGGATCCACCCCTGGCACAGTGCACTGGCTGCTGGGTTATTTCACTGTTAAGCTGGCAAAAATGTGGTAAGTTCAACTTTGTTTCAATGCTTCTCCTTTCTCCAGCTGGGAGCTCACCCCAACTGGGACACGAAGGGTGTAGCTGCTGCAGATGGAGGTGGCAGGAGCCCCCCCCAAACCAGTTATTAATTATTATCTGATCAAAGCTGCTGGCTCTGCCCATCAGATGCAAAAGGGCTGCGTGTCTGCTCCCTGCCCACCTCTTTGTTTTCCCAACATTGAGCAAAATCCTGTGGGGTTGGCCTTGGGTGCCAAGGACCAATTTTGGGACAGATGGGACGTTGCTTTTCAAAGTTACCAAGAACAGCAGAGCATAACCCGGCACCAGGTTCTGCTCAGTGCCCAAAGGGTAGAGGGACAAGCATTGTCTGAGGGGCTCACAGTGCCAGGGGCCACCTGGAGCTGTCTGCACAGCCCACGTGGCTTTCAAGGGAACTCGGTGCTCCGGCAAGACAGGCTGTACCCGCTTTCCTGCTTTCTCCCAGCCCCTGGGAAGGGATGCAGCAAGAGAAACTACACTCCTGCCCCAGGCGAGGAAGTGCAACGCGTGTCCCCACCTGCAGAGGCTGAATTCAGGCAGCCGGTTAGATTCCGAGTGGATGCAGGAATGCACTCACGACACTATCCCAGGAGGGAGCATCCATCACGGGGCAGGAGGGAAGATGCAGCCTTGACAAACAAGGCACATGCACGTGGCATGGCAGCAAAGGGCATGGCCGAGCCTGTGCTGTCCCCTCTGCCTCCCAAGGGACTCTCAGCCTCCACCCCCCCTAACAAACCAAACAGCCAGAACATTGCTCGAGATGAACATGCTGCGAAGGGTTGGCAAAAGATACAGTTATCCCAACAGATCCAGCCTCCTTCCTCGAGCCCAGCTGCTCTCTGGAGGAGGGGAAAATTCTTTTCAACAGCTCTGCAGAGAGGAATTTGGCCTCGGC
This sequence comes from Chloroceryle amazona, assembly GCA_027560015.1. Classification (NCBI taxonomy): domain Eukaryota; kingdom Metazoa; phylum Chordata; class Aves; order Coraciiformes; family Cerylidae; genus Chloroceryle; species Chloroceryle amazona. The sequence continues at coordinate 6,489 of JANHFX010027114.1, read as the reverse complement.
ACTGATGGATTGGGACCCCAGGGACCCCAGCACTGCTGTGTCCTTGGCAGTGGCAGTGCTGGCTGGCAAGGTGCTCCGGCACCCAGCGCCTGCCCCTGCCACCACCTCCCTGCTCTCTTTAAAGCTCCCAGGGCTGGGGGAGACTAACCTTAGATTTCGAGTAAAGAGAGAAAAGCAATTTCTCTAACACTTTTTCTGGCTGCAGAAACTTATAAACAATTAGCAAGGACCTAGAAAATTGTAAAAAAAGGAAACCTCCAAACCCACCAGGTTTCAGCAAATGCCCGTGAGCTGCTCACTGGACAAACTCTGGCTTTGAAAATACTCGTGGTGGGCAGCGCAGTAGGGGTTGGGTGACAAGCAGGGGCTGCACAAACACAGTGCCTTTTCCATAGACCACGACAGCAGGGAAGCAGTTGGGCACATTCCCAAAATCCTGTGGAGCCCTGAGAGGGCACAGAAAAAGGTAAAGGGGGGGGAAAACAGAGCAGAAGAGAGGCAGCTGCAGGCAGGGGCTGCACCACCCATCTCACCCTGCAGGAGATATGCAAAGCCTCAGCCCAGCCCTGGTGCCACATGTAGGTGGTTTTGGTTTCTAATACTATCATTTTGATGGGGACAGGGAGGAACAAACACTTTCATTGCATCTGGAAGCAAAGACCACCGAGGGATGAGCCCCAACCAACCTACAGGCCAGGCTCATGGAGTGAAGCCCTGACACTCAGCACATGCCCAGCTCCCACCAGTGCCCATGAAAGCAGAGAGCCCAGTTCATCTGTGTGCTCTACAAACCAAACAACCTCCAGTCACAGTGAGGGGGCTCTGAGGAAATGCCTGACCTGCCATGGGCCATTTTCAGTGCTGAAGTAAACAGCACAGGAGCCTCTCAGCCAGAGCAGCTCTGCCTGCAGCACTCGCCTGCCACTTCCTGATGCCTGGCATTGCAGCTCCACCAGGCAGGATTAGAGACAGTGACCTGCCAGGCTGGAATTCTTAATTAGTTAATGATCTCAAGGCAGTTTCAGCATCTTTAATCCTAGGATTACATGCTCTGCAGGAATGCAAAGTGTTATTTTTATTAAACTGATACTCTGGACTAACACTCTGTGGTTAAAAATCGCTGAAAATAAAAGGATTCTGACAGGGTGGACATGAGTCACCTGGGTAAGTGCTGGGGCCAGGACACACTTACACAAATAACCAGCATTAACGCAGCGGGATGGGGCAAATCGAAGCTCCCTCTGCTATTAGAGCAGCAGGGACACCCGGGTGCTCACTGCCAAGCTGTGAGGAGGACGCCAGGCACACAGAGGGCAGCTTTATGTCGCTCAGGTGTTAATGAGAAAACAGGCTGTTGGCATGCAAGCACCTGGAGGAAGATCCTGAGCTCGATGCACTGATGGAAACATCACAGTTTGCCTTTTCAAATTACCTCCAGGGATCACAAAGGGCCAGATGCTGTGCATCAATGAGCCTGTCGCCCTCAGCCCAGCAAAGCATGGGTGAGCATCTGGTTAGCTTTAAGCCGCCCAAGCCATCGCTGCGGTCCCCGTGGGGCTTTCTGCGTGCTTTAAAACATTAAGCACAAAGTGATTCCCTGGCCTGGGGCCAGTGCACTTGGCCTCGTGCGAGGCAAAGCCTTCGCTGGAGGTCAAGGGGGGAAAAGCAGCTCGTCCAGTGCTGTGATCCATGGCAGTTGAACACCCTGAGCCTCCCCAGGGATAGCAGCCAGCTGGGGATGACGCTCCTGCAACATGGACCTGGGCTGAGGAAGAGGAAAGAGTCTTCCTCCTGATGCTGAGGGGAGCTCCGGCACATCATGGTCCAGGGGTACATGGGGAAGGAGAGCTCTGGGAGAAGGGGAGCCCCAACCCTGTCAGGAGCACCCCACTGCAAAGCCCACCAACCTCTGGAGGTGAGGAAGAGGAGGTGGAGAGATTGCTGTTGAGCATGGGGCCAGGTCAGCCCCTCTGGCCAGGGTGCAGGATGGGTGCTGAGTCCACAGGAAGGAATCAAAAGAAAGCAAGTGAACACAGAGCAGACACAAAAATGCAGCTTTTCCCGCACTGTCCCAGCACTGGGAGGATGAAGGTTCTCTTGGCCTCACATGCTTCTCCTCCCTGCAGAGACAAGTTCATCCTGACCTGGCAGAGCTGGAGTTACCCTTTAACCAGCTGTGTTTCCCTGAACTGCTCCACCCTGCAAATCCACCTGCAATCACAATTACAGCTACCAAAGGTGTTATTTCACCTTAAACAGCCAACTGCCATCCAGGCAGGTTTGCCACCTGCCCTTCTCTGCAAGCCCACAGTGCTGGTTCCCAAGCCCCCAGAGGGTACTGGGATCACCCTGGGGATAGCAGAGACAGGGTTGCACATCCCCTGGCAAGCAGAGGCACCTGCACTGGAGCAGGAACCACATCGAGGTCCCTGCTTGGCCACTGGCTTGCTTTGCACACTCCATGTTAGCAGCTGTTCCCCTGGCCCCAAAAATCTCCCTCTCCCCAAGCAATAGTCCCTGAGCAGCAAAGCAGCTGTACATCCAAGCTCCCCACAGTGGGGTGCCATGCCCTGGAGAAATTACTGCTCAGCACCACCCCCACATCCCTGACCCACACCGCTGCTTTTGTCCCACATTGTTTCAATCTGCCATTTCCTCAGACACCTTTAATTTGCAGCACCAAAGTCATGGCATTGAAGTCGGGCAGCACTGCACTGCAGAGCCCTTCCCCATCTCCTGGCCAGGAGTAATGTCAAATCAAGCCAAGAAAGAAGACCAAACCACTCCTGGGTCCCTGCATCTCACAAACTCTTTCCAGGCACCTTCCCATTTCTCCAAAACCACTTTTGGCATCTCCAATGCACCCATCCTGCCCCCTCATCCTCTCCAAGGGACTGTGATGCTCCCCGGGTGCCGAGCAGCACAGCCAAGGGATGCAACTGGCAGCATGGCTGCCCTCAACCCACTTCCCCCGACACCTCAGGGTGCTGCTGTCTTACAGTGGCCAGCTCTCACCCTGCCCTCCCATGGGACTTCTTAAATAACCTCCTCCTTTCGGTCTGCCTTTAGCATTTTCACTAGTTTGGGTATTTTGGCTCAGTGTTCCCCCCACCTAGCCCAGCACTGGAGCACGCTCCCCACCCTTCAGCAGGATGTTTTTCCTCCTTAAGAGCAGACGCCCACTGCACAGAGGGTGTGCAGGAGGAAGGGTTTGGGCCCAGGGGTCTCTTGACAGTGTGATTTGGGGTCACTGGGAACAGAGGAGGCTCAGACAGGGCCTGCAGGTCTCCCCCTACCTCTGCCACCATCCCTCAGCAAGCTCCCTGTACAAAAGGAGGAAAGCACTTCAAAAAATAAAAGAAAACAAAATAAATTGAGCTTCATGTTAATAAGGGGCCTGATTATCTGCCCTTGCTGCTTTTCAAGGCATCCCACTGACCGTGGGACACTCCTGATGAGGGAAGTTCAGGGCTGTTCGAGTGGTGTGTCCGGCCCCCAGGTATCCCCAAGTGCTGTGGCTCAAGGCAAAGCTGCTGTTTTTGTGGCAGAGATGCTGAGTCCCAGTCCCTCGGAAGGAGAGGACAATGAGAGCAGCCAGTGCCCCATGTGCTGGCTCAGTCCCAAACAAGACCCTTCCCAGCCCATTTCCTCATAGACCAGATCAGAGCTTCACACAGCGCTCCCAGACCCACTGCTCTGGGCCAGACACCACCAGCTCAAAGCACTGGAGTTAGTGGGTTTAAGGCAAAGCATGAGCTGCAGCAGAGCCAGGCAGGAGGAAGCATCCCCAGCATGCACCCACCTCCTTCCCTGTGCTCTCATCAGACCCTTATCCCCCTCCTCAGCCTCTCCAGGCATTTTGCAAATGTAGCTCTGGAGGAGTTTGGTGCAAGCAGCTCCCACCTGCACCTCCCACCAGCAGAGCATCCCAAACATAGATGGACAGAGCCCATGTCCCCCCCAGCACCACCTGTGAGCACCACGGGGTTAGTATTTAGTTGACATTCACACCTGCATCACCCAGGACACTCCAGAGACCCAGCAGCTCTTGGGAGGAGCTCACTGCCCACTGGGGACACTGGCACAGGGATGTCACAGCACTGACACTCTGGGGTACATCCCAGTGGTGACACTGGTGATGAGCACCTGGGGACACTCATATCAATCCATAGAAACAGATGATCCCACCACAGATGCCCAACGATCTCACAGCCAAAACCAGTCTCTCTGCAAGGAAGGATGGAAGGCAGGCTTCAGGCAGGGGGCTCAGCTGGGTACACAGCACCCAGCACAGGGCTGGCAGAGCTGTTTGCCTTGCAAATGAGCCAAATAAGGTCCCAAGCTGTGGCAGGAGGGCTAGGGAGAAGCACTCTCAGTGAGTCACACAGCCCTTTATTGAAGGAGTGATTTAAGGCGTGGTTGGGTCTCCCAGGTCGCAGGGCACAAGAGAAAACAATTTCAGAGGGTAGGTAACAATTGGGAGGAAGCACATCCCTGGGAAAGTGGGGCTTCCCAGCAAAAGCCAGGCTGGGGTCTAGGAGAGGAGGCTCTCCAAGCAAGCCCTGCGTTTCAGATGCTTATAGCAAGTCTGGAGAAGAGCCCAACAAAATGGGGAACTTGGGTGCAGAGCTGCAATGGGATCGGAGCTCCAAAGAGTCTAAACACCTCTTAAGTCTGCATTGGGACATGCTGTGTGGATTAATAACCAGTGTTGGGTGTGAGCAGAGCCTCCTCCAGACCCAATTTCACAGACAAGGTGGAGGGTCGCTCAGCACTGAGCTGGCAAAGCTGCAGCTTCTGCTTTGGGACAGCTCTGGCACTGAAAACAGGCCAGTTACAAGATGACCTCTCCAAAAAGGACCATGGGGAATGTCCTCCCACCGATCCAGAGCAGGTTGGCAGAGACAGGCTGCATCCTGCACATGCAGGACTTTCTGTCCAATATCGTGTAGTCACACACACGGGGATATCGTGCCTGGGTCTGCACCCAGTATCCCATTTCTGGGAAGAATCCCGTGGACAGCTGGAGAAAGACTTCGGTGGGCACTACTCTGAGGCTGCGTGTGCCCAGCAGTGGGTGCACGAACACGTGTAGGCGAAGGTATGTATGGCTCCAGTTATACATAGGCATGTGGGAGCAAGTGCATTCATCGCAGATTATAGAGCTGGGCAGCTCCTGCCCCAGGAATCCCATCCAAGTCAGCATTCCTAGCTGAGCTCAGCCTCTCCTACATGCAGCATGGGGCAGGCGTGCTGGAACAGACCCACGTCCACCCGCTTTGGGGCTGCGGGTGGGGTTTGAGTCCCTGCTTTGGGGTAAGGGAAAAACCCCACCCATGTCCCAGGAGCATCCAGCAGCCCTGACAGAGCCTTCCCCACTGCAGGGACCAGCCTCTCCCTGGTGCCATGAGGCAAATGTTCCTGGAGGGAGAAAAGAGACAGTGGATGGAGAAGGGCAAGGCTGAAGATCTTGGCCTGGCTTTCCCCAGGGGCTGCTTTAGCAGCACAATTCAGGTTGCACAGAAACAGGAGGGATGAGGGACAAGGGACAGGTCCCCCAAAATCTCCGCCTGTCTCCCAAGGTCAGGCTGTGAGATCTCCTTGCCTGTGCTGGCACATCCAGGAGGCTGCAAGGAGTTGGCTCAGCCTGGACCTGGCAATGCCCTGATCCCCCCAGTCTTCAGCAGCACTTGGTGGCCATGGGCACCTGTATGTTGGTGACCCTGCAGTGAGGCTCACTGACCACCAAGTGTGTGGGACCCAGAGTGGGGGGACCGCAAGAGACATCACTGCCTGATCCAAGGGATGGCAGCCTCCAGCCACACTGACCAGGGCTGGAAGCATTTAATCACCCCGTGCCCCAGGAGGGATTCCAGCTGCCTAAGCCATCCTGCTCAGCCACACGCACAACCCCTTCCTAACCCCACCAACCACTCACACTTCTTAAGTCCATTTTACCTCCCCCAGCCACTAATGGAGGGCAGGAGGGGAAACAGCTTCTGGCCACGGCAGCTAGAGAGGGTGGGCTACAAGGTCACACATCCTGTCCCTGTCCGTGACTGAAGCCAGAGGAGGTGCCCCAGAGGCACCCACCTTCCCCTCCCCAGCACCTGTACCCATTCTCGCTGCAGCAACCAGAGCTTTCCAGCGCCTCTTCCCACCAGGCTCAGGCTCAGCACCCCTTCCCCGTCCCATTCCATCCCATCCCACTATGGTGGCCAGCTGCTCCCAAGTTGATGGGCAGACACACACGGGAGCATCGCACTCACCCTAAAGTGCTGATGAAGCCATTGACGGAGCCCTCGGCGTACAGGGAGACGATGTCCCCGATGTGCAGAAAACTTGACATCTCATTCATGGTTGCCTTCGACCTGATGCTTCTTCCCCAAGTCACCGTCTGGTGCCAAAATCCACCATGGGGTGAGTGAAGCTTTGGGGAGAAACCCTGCTCTGGGAAGGGGGGTTTATCCCAGCCTGGCTCTCCCTCGG
>JANHFX010027113.1:7460-68064 GCA_027560015.1 Chloroceryle amazona | reverse complement strand
ACTGATCCCTGGGGGACTCCACTGGTTACAGCTCTCCAGCTGGACTTGGCACCACTGACCACCACTCTTTGGACTCTGTTGTCCAACCAGTTCTTAATCCACCTTGCTATCTGCTCTTCTATCCCACACTTCCTGAGCTTCTCCACAAGGATGCTCTGGGAGACTGTGTCAAAAGCCTTGCTAAGGTCAAGATAGACCACATCCACTGCTCTCCCTGCATCTATCCATCCAGTTACAGTATCATAGAAGGCTACTAGATTAGTCAAGCATGACTAATCCATGCTGACTATGCCTGAGCACCCTCTTCTCTTCCATGTGCCTAGACATGACCTCCAGAATGAGCTGTTCCTTCACTACTGCTTGTAGTAGCTGCCTCTGGCATACCAAGCAATCCAGCCTCTGGACACAGATGAGTAAGGAAGCTGTCTGCTGTTCCTGGACCCATTTGATTAGTTTTCACATATTTCCTAAGAAAATCATTAACACCTCTCTTCCACCAACTGCTTGAAGAACCTTCCCCAGAAAGAAGGTGTTTTCAGAGATGAAGTAATTTGTCCACCAGGTGCCTTCTGAAGAGCTATTTAAATAAAGCAGGGAAAGGTGGAGCTGTGCAGGCAGTGTGCATCTCTCCTGTGCAGGAGTTAACCATTTGATATACTACAGTTAATTTGGGCAGTTGTTCCTCTGATACCACCAGCCTTGTGGCTGCTACCTGAAAGCAAAAATAATCTCCATCTCTGTTGGGAAGCAGTCTGTTCAGGTGTAGTGATGGGACATTCAATTCAGACTCCTAGTTGAGAGTAAATCTTTACCAACAGAAAACCTCATCCGGGTGACCAGTTTGGTCATGGCATGTGCAGCTGCTCTTTCTAAGGGATTCACTTAGGCTGGATTTAAATGGCAGGTGAGAAGAGAGTTGTCTGTTGCTGTTGTTCTGTAGGAAATGGTGCTGCTGGTGGCAATGGCCAGAGAGAAGAGGCTTGTGCTGTCGGCTCACTGACTCAGTCGAGGCTGTTGGCAGCCAATAGTAATTGTTCCACTGTGATCTTTGACACTTTGGTGTGTTACTGCCATTATTCCCCTTGAGCCTGTGATTATGGGAAACACAGGCACTTAGTGAAAAAAACCACAAGCAGTAATTTGGTACAGTTTATTAATACCTGCTTCACAAGCAGTCCGAGAGGATTTCAAGATCTGTCCTTTTAAGAGTGTTCAGCTCATTACTGCAGCTGGAAATGAAGGAAGAATGTTGTCAAGTGAGTCCTTTCCAGAGGCACAGCCCTTTCTTATCCCATGCCACAGAAAAGAATATCAATTTCTGGTTTTCACCTTCCACGGCCTCTTGAGGCTGTTTACTTGAGAACTAAGTGCTCAAGCCACAAATCATTTTTACACCTTGGAAGCCAAGATGCCCGGTTTAAAACTGCATGAATTCTTACGGACTCTGTTCTCTAAGTCATGATGCATAATCTCGTTGAGGAAGAGGGTGAACAATATGCAAAGCAGCGGCTTGGATGGTGTGGGCGATCTTTGAGTGTGGTGCATAACTACCAGTCCAAGAAATTCAACAGAGCACTGGCCATTTACAGTCACTGGAGATCTACCATGGGCTACTAGCATTGAAGTCTCTTTGGAGCAAAAGATAATGGGGAGAGACTTCCAAAACACTGTCTTACTTTGTTAAGAAACCTCTGCAGGCCACTATCAGCTCCTCCTGGCCAGCAATCAGAAGTTACAGAAGTCTGAATGCAAGTACAGACTGCAGGGAAAATGAGAGGGCAACCAGACCCTGTTTCCAAACGATTCCTGCATTTCTGAGTAGGCACCTCAGCAGAGATGGCTCTGAACAGAAACGGTGTTGGCAAGAGCACCATGATGCTTTTCGTGAAGAAACGAAGACTTCTGCAACAGGGAGAGGCCTCTGAAAGTGGTTGTGCTTAAGGGTAGTAGTTAAAGTTGTAGACAAAAAAGGGAAGAAGTACTTCTCTTGACCTCCTGGCTGTTTAGCAGAGGAGCAATGGCAGAGTGATAGGCTAAAGACTGCTGGAGAGGGATGTTGTAGATATCTATGACTCATGCTCTTTACCTATAGCACCTCTGAGACCTGCAGCTATGAAAGAGAGCCAGACCTTCTAATAAGGACCTTCACGCTTTCATTCTCTGACTCAGGTCTGGAAATGCTTTTCGTGCTGCTTTCCTGACATTTATCACCTCCCGAAGGCAATTGCATTTAGCATGCTTTTCAATAGGCCTGTGTTCTTCCAGCCACCAGCCCAATCCTGCTCTCAGGAAGCCTTGGGCCTATCAAAGGGCTGTTCTCCTGACATATGACTGAGTTTAATCTGAAGCTTTCTGGAGAGGCTTTCCCTGATAGGAACAGGGGATGTACCAAGGATACAACTTCTCATACGTGCTGCTGGGGTTCGTGCATCTACTTGTATAGGGAAGCCCATACATGTACTCCAAGGGGAGGACTGAAAACTTAAGGTCCCTCAAGGATGTGTTTCTGTGGTGGACTCCAGCTGTAATGAAGGAGCTCACGGTACAGCATAAATCCTTCTCCTAGGGACAAAGGCTCAGTTGTGCTGAGTACCAGCAATTCCCAATAGCTTCAATGGCAGCTGCAGGTGCCTTCCTTCCCAGGCTGTTTGAAATCTAGAACAAGGCTCAAGCCTTGCCTCCCAGCAGCCATGAAGTGTGTTTTGAAAAGCAGTGCCACTGTAGCTGCTTCTGCTCCTCTTGTTTATGCTTTCCCAGACTGCTAAGTTTCAGTGCCAACGTACATTACTTGTGAGTTGTTCTAGAGCAGCTCCAAAGCTGTGCCAGGGAGTTTTCCCAGTTTATTGCACCAGCTCTGGAGAGGCATTTAACAACCCCCTTGACTGTACATTTAGGTGATGACGTTGATTACTGAAGCAAGATATTCACTTACAGGTAGGACTTGCCTTAAGATGTCTTGCTCAGTCAGGACTGGAGGCCTTAATCTGCTCTGCATCCTGCGGTTCACCGGGAAGGCTGGATTTGGTTTGGTAAGAGCAAGAGCAAATTCTAGAGCACTGAAGGGGTGAATGAAAGCGAGTAATCACTGGAAAACTTTGCAGTTAAGATTTGGTTACCTTGCTGAATCTGGGGATTCTTGAGGGATGGGATCTGTGAGAAATCCCTGGCATGCTGCTAGTTATATAAAATTGCTATTAATAGGGAGTTATTTTTAGAAGGGAAACTAACATACTGTAAAAGTGTCAAATGATAATAATATGGTAGTTGGTATATGCAATGTGCATTTGCAGCCTGGATTGTTGGGCACTTCTAGGTTTGCTAGAGATTTCAGGTATACCCTTACTGCAACTTCCAGTGTAGGCAAAATACCCAGCAATCCTTCAGTAGAAGAATTGGAACGTGAATTGCAAATTCCAAAGAGCTGTGTGGTTTGCTTTATTACTAGGGACTGCACGTGCTGAGGGAGCTTGGTCTGGTTTCTTAGAGTCAGATGTAAAAGGGCTGTCTCCAACTAGCTCCATCTTCTGCCTGCTGCCTTCTGTGAGCACCTTCCTCCCTGCTGCCCATCACTCACGAGCCTTCTGGTCTCTACCTGGCTGGTGAGTGACTGCTCGTGCTCTCACCTTTACACACCTTTTCCTCAAAGTGTAAAACCCCCCTGCAGCCGAGGTCAAAGCCTCCAAACCTACCCAAATCTCTAGTACTGTTTGCCTGCTCTGCAGCCATGCTGGTGTGGCACGGTTGCATCTTTTACATGAAAGGAATGCCTGAGTATTTGTGGATCTGGAAAGGACTGGGTTTTGGGGGCACACAAGTGGTACATGGGACATGAGTAAGAATGGTTATACAGTTTTTATAACTTGAAAGGATTATGCTGGGAAGCTCGAAAATGCCGGTGATATTTTGTCGGAGCTGTTTTGATCTAGGGCTGAGTTTGTCTGCATTGTGGTGATAGCTCTTTTGAACAATGTCTTGCTAGAACATCCTGGAGCTGATTGTAGCAATGGGATAAAAGAATGGATTGTGAGAAGGCAAAGAAATACTGTACTTTAATGCCTTTAGGAATAATAAAATGTCCGTTCAGCAGTCCATTTAGCAATGCATACAAAAACAAATAATCTGTGAGGTGCTTGGTGTTTTTCCAAGCTTTTATTAGGGTGTTAAAGGGAAAATCTTGGCCATCTTGAAGTCAGTGGGAAACTGCCTTTGCCTCTCTTGGGTCAGGTTTTCTCCCTTAAGTCTGTGCCTGCTGTACTTGACAAATCACCAGAAACCCCATCGCAGCTCACCTAGGAGAGCAGAGAGGAGCAGGCATCTGAGCTGCATTTTCGGAACAAAGTGGAGTGTCTCCAGGTGATACTCAGGGGAGGATGTTGTACCTGGCCACCCTCAACCATCTCCTGTTGAGGGTCTCCTGAGCAAAGAGGTGGGAAGAGCCAAAAGGAAACATAGCTGCTTGAAAACAGAGCTCAGAGATGGCAAGAGACTGATGGAAGGCTGGTGGCAGAGCTGGGAAGAGACCCTGTTGGCCTGACCACCTCTGCTATGTATGCAAGAAACTTTCATACTATTGCAAGTAAGTAAAGTTACATTGCATTAAATGCATCCCAGAAGAAAGCAACTTGTGCTCCAAAGTCCTGACAAACAAACCAGAAAAAAAAAAAAACCTTTCAGTTGCCTGGAAATAGTGCTTATAATATGTATTAGTGCATGGAAATTCTCCAAATTTCCATGACAAGTGTTTGGAGCTGAAGTATGTGAAATGGTGCCATTCCTCATGCCTGAGCAATGCAAACCTGGACCCACTTTACCACAGGCACCTCTCCTCTGGTGCTTTGCTCTGAGTAGATAGATTATAATAACTCTTCCTACTTACATACTGCTTTTCCACTTTTGACCTCAGAACACTTTAGAAAGGGGGGTACCTCTTCGGCTCAATCACGGGCTGGAAATCTCCATACCAAATTTTAACCTAAAATCAGTTGTGACGGCCCAACTGAAAATTCTCTCTGGGATCTTAAAATGATGCTACTGATCTCCAAACGATGCCCTCTTAGATATTATTACTGAAACTTTCTGGAAGTAGTGCAAACCAGGAGGGAGCAATTAATCCTTGGAGTAACCCCATTTACTCTAGCAGTTTGGCCCTGAGGGAGTAGGAGCACTTGATGTCTGACAGCAGCCCCAAATGTCAGTATTTCTCCCCTTGTTCCTTTGCCTGCTTGCTGTGGTAGATTTCATGCTGTTATAAGCTGTTTATGTACAGTCTGATCAAAGTACTTAATGACAGGGTTAATTTCTACATACAATGAGGAAGTCAAGACAGGAGACAGGTACTGTGTAATCGAATTTTTCATTTTGGAATTTGTTTCTCTTCATGTAGGGCTTAGCTTTGATTTTTATTACCATTAACATCTGCATTTACTGTTCTTTCTAGTCTCTCAGATGAGCTAAACCTACCGCGGAAACAGCGGAGGCACTGAATTGTTCCAACAGCTTCCATCAAAGTGTGGTGATAAAGAGTCTATAACTTCTCTGCAGCAAGACCTCAAAATGCACTTTGGTTTGGGGTGCAGTTCTTAATACAATGCGCTGCTGAAATAGTCTACTGGGACATCTAGGCCTGTGTTAGGTATGTGAGTCCATAGCCACAGAGAAAGAGACAAAGATTGGGTTAAAAAATCGTACAGTTCATGAAGTGTGTGTCTCGAGCAAGACTTTGCAGGCAGAAATGAAGCCCCGCAGCATCCTTTTGAAAGAGCTGATGGTGGGAAAGAGGTTAACAGTCCTCATTTCTGAAAAGATGGAACTGAGACGTGGGGCATTAGATCTGCATTTGCCCTGCTTATTTTAATTTTCCTTTTCAGAAGTATTTTTACTGAATACGGTGAGTATTTCTGAACGTTCAGAAATTTGGGGGGTGCAGAAGTGAGGGAGGGCTCAGAAGATACAGATCTTGCTGAGGTAGCCAGCTTCAGGAATCAAGCTGCTAGTGGAGGTGAAATTAAACCTGGACATAGTCAGTCTGCATCCACTCTGTTTCTTTTCCTAGCACTCTGTAAATTCTAGGAAAACATGGATTTAAAAGTTCACGTGATGCTAAATTCTGTGAACTACTGTTAGCCAAGTTTCCTTATAACTGAGGTGGAAATCTTCCTTTGTGAGGAAAGTGTGCACCTCTATTAGCACCACTGTGCAAGCTGTAGTTTGCAAATGCAGTGGGAGGCTTTGCTCATGCTAATTTGGGTTCAGTCATGCACCTTTTTTCCCCCTTTTACATGCAAATAGCAGCTGTGTCAGTCTCTGGGATGCCTGCTTGTTCCTTTAACTGAGAGGTTCCAGTTCATACCTTCAACCAGTGCATTTGTGCGTGGGCAAAGGTATAGTGCTGTGGTACAGTGGCTGACAGAGAAAGAGCTGTGATGGAGGTTGGAACAAGTCAGTGACACAGAGAAGGTTTGAAAGAAGACACTGAGCTCTTCTGGTGTGTTTTTATTTGTTCAAAAAAAAAAGAAAAAAAGGGGTGGGGAGAGGAGGAGAAGAGCGGAGGACTACACAGAATGGTAATCCATGATCCTGCCCCCATAAAAAGGGATCTCTTGATTGCCAGAGGGATCCACTTCTTCCAAACACAAGGGTGCAGACAGCAGCCCAGGGACTGGAGGGGGTCAGAGGCCAGCCTTTCCAGCTGGGACAGTGGTGGGCTGAGTGTGGAAGCTTGGATCCCTCACCATGTTGCCCAGTGCCGAGGAAGCTGCAGTGGTGAGCTGCCCTGCTGGGAGCTATGGTGGTGCCACGCTCGCCAGGCTTCTGCACATGGTCCTGTGCTCCAGAGGGTCCTTGGCCTCACCAAGGCACTGGCTGCTCTGCTGCTCTGCTCTCCCAGCTTTTTCCACGGTGGGGTGCAGCGCCTCTGCCCTGCTGCAAAGACAAGGAGGGTCACAGTCCTTGCTTGGGGCTGTCAGGCAAGTAGAAAATAAAGCGCGTTGGCATGATGTTTTGTTCTCCTCTGTCTTCAGCCTGCACCTCTGCTTTGTGGTTGTGGCTACCTGAACCCAGTCACTGCATTATTCTTCCCCTTCTGAAAGGTTGTCTCTGCTCTTGTGTCACAGAAGTCAATGCAAAATGAAATCATAAGAAATCATTTCCATGGCATCACTTTGGCTGCCATTGAACTTGCTGAAGAAAGTAGGCATTAGTGCCACGTGAGCTGTGCAATGTAAGTGTTGTACAACAGTGACTTGCTGAAGAGGGTGTTTGATCGAGGGTGCAAGGCTTTCCAGGAATTTGGAGTGCAATGTTTCCTAAGAAGGTCAGCTCAAAGAAATATGATGTCCCTGTGAAGTTCTCAGTAGAGTCCACAGTCAACTTGCCACAAGGGTTTTCAGCAGGTGACAGCTCACCTTTTGGAAAGCCCTGGCTAGTGTTTGTTCTCCCCCCAAAGGACTGCCTTGGTGTTGGTGCCACAGCAAGGATACAGCCAGGACTCCAGAGTGTCCGCTTCTTTGCGTGTCCATAGACATCCTTGGAGGCTGTAACACAGGAACTGTGAAATAACCACTTCAGCTCCCCCCTGACCTGCTTTATTCTGGAATATATCCCTCTGTGTGCATGCAAGTGACAGAGTGGGCCAAGGGGAAGCCACATGCATGCGTGCTTTAATCGTACCGATGGAGTGAAAGTGATGCCAGCTTTACAGAGGGGAGGCCCTTAAACACCTCTCTGGCCTCTCCACTGCTCTGTGGGGAAACAAGGCTCTGATTGTAGGGTTTCTACTGACTTCAGATTTGTCACCACTAAATTAAGTGGGTAATATGTTATGACACAACAGGATGAAATCCTGACGCTAGTAATGGCAGTGGATTTTCGTATTGATTTTGAAGGCATTTTAGTATTTCAGCTGCAGAATTTAGTGGCAAAGCCCACAATGAAATAATCCAGTTACTTCCTGTCAAACAGAGGCTCTCCGACAACAGGAATATTACAGAAAATTATTTTCAAATGGAAGTTTATCCTGTTGCAAAGGCACATCTTGAGCTATTGACCTGCAAAATAATACATGCACATAATGTTATTTCCTGTCTCTTCATGTTTTGCTTTCTTGTAACCACGTGGGTGGATCTGGTTATGCAGTTCTCTGCCATAATGACAATTTATCCAAAGCAATTTGTTGCCTGGCCTAAACTTTGCAAAAATGTCCAGTCTTCAAAACCTTTGAGAAAGGGAGATATTTGCACCTGACACGTCTACAAGTAACTTAGATCAGGTTATTGATCGGTCCCGTGTATCTTGCTTTTCAGTGGGAGGATGAGATGGAGAGGCCAATCCATTACTGCAGCCATCTACCGCTGGAGACCAAGAGTGCTAATGATACAGGTTTTCAATAGCTGATTTATATTATCCTGCAGTCAATAAAAACTCATGGCTTTGTCACCATATTGTTTAAAGCAATGCTCCCAAATGCTGCCAGGCCCCAAAGCTGACCCTCTAGAGCAGAGCTGCTGTGTTACAAGCGGGTGAAAACAAAACCCACCAGTCCTCCAGAATATGGTCTGGATGAGCTCTTTGTTCGCTGAGCAGTGCAGTGCTGAGAGGCTGGTACAAGGCTCGTTCTGGGGCCACCCAGGGGGGGAGGATGGAGGAGTTGCTGTCCTCTCTCTGGGCAAATACTGGACTTAGAATCTCAATGACCGACTGCTGATTTGGTTCTGATTAACAAGAATTGCATGCTGGTGACTGTAAATCAGAGGAACTGTCTTCTCTCTTCTCCCTTCTAGTGCTGCAAGTACTTTTGGTACCAGAGAGGAGCTGCCCACTGAATCCAGCATGGTGCAGAGCTCCTGAGGGTGAGAGCAGCGGCAGCGAGGAGCTGCGTTTGCTGGACAAAGCGTTTGACAAGCCCTGGGAGAGCCAGCCTGAGCACTCGGTGGTCACAGTCTGGTTGTAGAATCACAAGTCATTCTGGTTAGAAGAGACCTTCAAGATCATCAGGTCCAACTGTTAACCTGGCTTCTGTTTCGGTCGTGTTTGTGCATGAGAGTGGACACACCAGAGCAGACTGTTGCAGCAGGTGTATTTATCGTGTGCTGGTGGTTCCCATCAACAGGTCCACAAGGGCAAGTCTATGTGCAGACCAGCCCAACACTTCCAGAGGAGAGTGCAGGTGTAGCCTGCAGGTTTGCACCTTCAGATGGGCTGACCTGCAGGGACCAGGACTATCTTTTTGGACTTGTAGGCACCCTGTTTTCCACGCCAATATTTCATGCAGATTTGTAACGTGTGATAGCTGCCAACCATCTTTTACACAGTCACAGTCTAGTAACTGAAGGATCCCCTAATTAAGAAGCCCCTAATTAGGCTTTTAAATGATAAACTGTAATAGCTCTAGTGCAGCTGTTGTAAACTATAGAGTAAATTATACCCAGTTGAAAGAGGCTTTAATTACGTATTTATATAACACACTTTAAGGACTTTGGAAGATAAAAGAGTTTTTAGTGTCTGCAATTAAAAAAAATCAAGAGAGTAACAATAGAGCTCTTAAACCAATGAAAGCAAGGAAATTCAAAGTTAATCTGCCAAGCTGCTCTGGTACTTTCTTTTATGCTCATGGCGTTCTAATTTTTGGGAAGTTGTTTTTGTTCTGTTTTCATAATGGATGAGATAAAGAAGTATTGTCAGCCCGGAGTTTATGTCTGCTGCTCTCAATTTGCTAGTTTTTATAGGTGCATGTACAGCATTAATGGTACTTTGGCAAAGTTTCCGTGGTTTCGTTTTTTGCAGAAATCCTAGCAAGAAGACCCTTACCAGCCAGCTTTTCTCCTGCCATCCTGATGTAGAGAATCGCTAATTGTACACATGCCTTTGTGAAGGCAACAGGAGCTCAAAAATTGGTCGTAGTTGGCCCTTGGAGAGCATGTTCAGGCCAAATCTTACCCGCACGTTGTTGGTGCAGTTTTAGCGGCCGTTTACTGTGCTGTGCTTACCAAGTGAAGAAACAATTTGGGTATATCTGGAACCGGTCACCTGTTTGAAGATTGAGCTCTGGGCTTCTCTTTTCCAGGGCTCAGGAGAGTTTAGTCCTTGCCCACGTCTGGGGACTGGACTCCATTCTGCCTCCCCTTTAGCACTGCTCCTCTAGCCCCAGCTCTGCCCAGCAGTGCCTCTTGGTAACCTCACCAGATCTGTCTCCAAACTCACATCTGCCCTCAGCTTCCAGCATTTACCCAGCCCCGTTTGCTGCCCTTCCTTGCCACCTCCAATCACAACTCACACTGGTGCACTGCACTGAACAGCTGCCTCTTTACGAGGAACAGAACCACGTCTCTGATGTATCACTACCTGGTGGCTTTGAATTCTTTTAGTTTTTTAGATCACTGCTCCTGAGGACAAGGGTTGTGCTTTTTGTCCCTGTGCCACCACGCAGAAGATAGCATGAGGCTGTGATGTGCAGAGAGCTCAAGCTGTTCCTTTAGCTGCTCTTCAGGACTGGCCTTCAAAGCTGTAGGATTGAGCAGCCCATGACACTCCAACAAGGCAGAGCTTTTTGCCTATTCCAGCCACATCCAAGTATTTTTATCTAGAAATGTCACAGCAAGGAAAATAAGGAATACAGTTCTCATAGTTAATTTTTATGCCTGATTAATTAGCCCAAAGAGTATTAAATTGTGCTAATGTAGTTTGCCTCTTCGATGCTGGGTTTTTTTTTACTTCAATGGAACTAAATACATGCTTAAAGTTAACTACATGCCTAAGTGCTGTGGTGAATCAGGGCCTGGGGCATTAATTAGAACTTGGCTCAGATTTGCTTTCAAGGCTTTCCCCCCTTCTTTTTTTTTTTTTTTTTTTTAACTCTTTGGTGCTCAGCGGTTTAATTGGTATGCAGATGTTCCCCTTTATTGCTGGCAGAGGCCTCTGTCAGTGTTCTGAAGGTACTCAGACATCAAGGCTGGTACAGTGGGCAGGAAGAAACCCCCCCCCACCCCGAAGGCTTTCAAGCTTTGTGGGAAATAATGATGTATGAGACAGGGATTCCTTTGGAACCTGAAGGGAACATGACAGACAGAATAATATGGGAGGAAAACATTGTCTTCACAATTGAGACTGATGGTCTCATCTTGTCTCCCTGTTATTGTTACCAACCAAGACTGAGATGAGCTTTCTTATGAAGAACTTCATTTAGTGGCAGGTTCTATATGTTGGACACACTGCGCTCAGTGGTAGCTTTCCATCCAAGGTACAGATATTGACAGGCTCTGAGGAACCCTTTGGGGTGGTGTTTGAGTTTAAAACCTAAAATTCCTTCCAGCATTGAGATGCATTTTGTCAGGAATGACAGTTGCAATTTGATAATCTTTTCCCACTATGCCTGCCTGTCTCAAACAGCTAGCTGGAGGGGAGAAACCCAGAGTTGTTGGGCACAGGAGTGTCAGCTTTATGAATCAGCTTTTCTCGCACTTTATTAATTTTGCTTTCCAGTGGTTAGCGCGTGTTTGCAAGAGACAATTGATTTGTACAGATCTGAGTAGGCTGGAGCAAAGCTGGAACTAAAGAATGAGTGCAACTTGTCAGCAAGGCAATAGCTCTAATTGACGGATACCAAAGACACTATTTAAAGCAACTTTTCTTCTGCTGTTTGGGCTAAAAATGGCCCTCGATTTGTCCTCCAGTTGCCATGTGCAAAAAAGAAGTGTTTTCATGTTTATTCATTTCAAACGGATTAGCTGAAATATCAAGTGCTTATTTTCTATACTTGTATTTTCAAGTTAGATGATTCAAAATACTGTTGCGTAAGGTACGGGAAGATGGCTGTTTCTTAACTCCTCCAGAGTAAAAGCTGTCTTTTGGGGGATGCTTTGCACATGTGAGATTTGTGTTAGTATTTTTTAGCACCCAGAGTTTCATCAGAAGTGCATTTCAGCTAATTGGAGGCAGAGGAGCTAATACACGTGCTGCGTGTTGTGGGTGCAAAAATGCAAATAGAAATTACACCCACCCTGGGAAGGGCTAGGACAATGTACCCTCCTGGATGAGAGCAGGGCAGGTTAGGAAACAGCATCTTCCTTTTACAATTGGCTGTTACTCTTCACATTTCTGGAGAACTGGGATCTTGCTGTTAATCTTACAAAAATAGATGCTGTGGTGAAGCCTCAGGCATGAATAAAATTGGATATTAATCTTAAAGCAGATTTTTTACAGCTAGGCACTCAGAGCCAGTGAATCCAAATGATTTTGGAAATTCTACATTTATTACTTGTTTAGATTAAAACGCCATGGGGAAGAAGGTCAGGGGTGCAGGTACATGCTGTAGCATTTGGGCTCCTTCAAGTTGAGCAGATGAGCGCAGCAAACATTAAACCTCTCTGGCTCAACACAAATAATAGGCAAAGCTGAAAAAAGCCTGCTGACAAGAGGAGTGGGTGTTGGTGGGTGACTTGCAGCAGTTTTAGAGCTGTTAAGTGTAGGTTTTTTAGCATTTTCATTATTTAAAAGTGGAGTGGTAGTTTCTTCACTCCCTCTGAAAAGTTACTAATTTACTCTGGAATACAGGGTAAGCCACAATGATTTAACAGATTTGTAATGTGCTTTAGAGTGATTTCAAGTAACAGACGCCCTCCTTCTCTCCAAGCTTCCCACTGTCTCAGCTCTGCTCTCACTCTTTTCCCTGTGTACATCTGCACCCAAATGCAAAGCAGGGGCTGCCCCATGTGTGCCTTTCATCTGTCTAGCTCCAGCATCAACAGGTTGTGTGGCTTCGACCCAGGGCTTGTGCAGGTTTGCTTCGCTGCCAGTGTTCAGAAACAGAGGCTGAGTTAGCTACGTTTGGATGTTGGAATGGCATCCTAGAGCATCCTAGAGTGGTTCAGAAGCTGTTGCTCTGCGGGAACTGCTGCAAGCAGACAGGCCTTCCTTAGAGTAGCCCTGATGTGCAGAGGCTGCCTTTTGCCTAGTGCATGGACAGTGCCTAGAGGAGCATGGCTCAGGACCATGGTTAAAGTCCCCAGGATGCTCCTGGAATACAGGCAGTATTAAGTAATCTGCAGACCTCTGTGTCTGATGCAGAGAAGGCAGCCGAGTTGTGTCCCCAAGGGGCTGTCCAACAAGACAGGCAGCCTGCAAGGGGAGGGGTCAGGGGATTTTCTTTGGTTGTAAAGCTTCCCGGGTCTCAGCTACCTCACACTCCAGCTGATTCATGCCATGCTGGGCTGAATAACCAGGCCTATGGCAGGGTGCCTAAACTGGAGGTTTTTGCTTGGATGGAGCCTCGCTGATAAGGACCTCATCTTGCTTTTACTCAAGAGAGGTCTCTGGTGGTTTGTGGTGAGGAACTGGGACCCGGGGCTGAAGCCGCAACGTCCAGGACCAAACCACGGAATTTACAGAACTGCCAAGGCCTGCCCGTTTGCCTCCCCAACCAAAGCATCTGTTTGAGGGAGGAAGCTGTTTTGTTCAATGTAGCAATGTTGTCCAGCTTAGTTTAATGTTATTAGCTTCTGCTCATTTGTTACTTTTCAGTGCATCCGTGGGCTTCTTTGGTATCAGTGACCTAGGGTGGAAACACTTGAATGGAAAGCCAGATGGAGAGGCTGAGGTTCTGGAGGACTCCAGGATTTCTTTTGTTCTTCTTTGCTTCTCTGTTCTAGGAGGCCTGGAGAACATTTATCCATTCCTAACAGGAGCTACTCAAGATGCACAGGACTGAAAGGTCGTTATAAGTTTCTATTGCTTTTCTGGTGGTGGTCACGTCTTCTAGCAAACTTGAAGGACGAAAGCTCCTGTTACAAGCAGAGGTGGTAAGTTTGTGCACTCAGCCTCTATTTGAAAGAATATTTTCTTGTGAAACCTTTCTCCTTCTGGAGGCTTGAGCCAGCTGCTTTGGATCTGGGAGCTTACAGGGTGTGCAAGAACAGCCGTGTTAGGCTGGACAGATGTCACCCTCAGGGGGTTGCACACATAACTCTCCATCACTTGAACTGGAGAAGGGTTCGTTCACTTTCACCGAGAGAAATGAACACTGCTCTGCAGAAGCTGTAATTTCTTCCTTTCTTCCCAAACAGATGATGACTAAAGAAGGCCTGAAATGGGTATAGATATTCTTATATTTACTTGAAATGAATGTAGCTCATAACTCCTATTTTAGCACCAATCTGGAACACTACTGTGAACAGATTTACAATGTCTGCCTCTTCCTTACCTTGGCATTCTGACATTTACGCTCATTCTTGCGCTGATGCTTGGGAGTTTAATGAAGCCAAATGTCTGAAAAGTGAGTAGTAAAAGGTAGATGCTTTGATATACAAGCCTATTCCTTCTGTGTGCTCCATAATCTTCTTTTAGTTCTTAAATAAGGTTTTATACTTCAGATACAAGATGTTGGCACGGATTTTTGTTCCAGCGTGTGTGTCATCAGCAAAGTTATTAGCTGTGTTCTAGTTGCATGGTCCTTTGTGGCTGAATTGAAAAGATCTACTAACTTCAACCGTGTGTTTTCAGACTAGACACTTTGAGAAAGCCTTTGCCGTGTTTATAGAAGAGCAGATTTAATCTGGAAGTCATTGAGAGAAACTAATAAAGAACTTCCTTGCTGTGATTTTTGGAGTTACTCTGTGAAACTGAATTGGCTGTTTTCAGCTATTGGAAATAATGGCACTTGAAAGCATAAAGAAGGTTAAGTGTAGGTGATAATGAAAATGTTACTGGTATATATAGGTTGGTTAATAATGTCATTATATTGGGGATAACGAATTATCTCTTTGATTTCATGGCCAGTGCCTGACTATAGATAGTTTACTGTAATATGATACATTTATGATAAGTTTAACTTTATAAAAGTTTGTTACTACTCCAATTACCCTGAAATGCCTTATGAAAAGTACACTTATTGCAGAGCACATACAGTTGCTCCCTGCCTAGTGTGAGCTCTGGCGTAGTGACCTAAGTGAAGAAAACACATTTGGAAGGAACACGTGCCAAGCAGACATGGCTGGTTTGGGTTTGTTTTGGTTTTTTTCTTCTTTTTTTGTCAGACTTGCTGGGAACATTCATCGATAGTTGGAGATGTGGCCTTTCAACTAGATGTCTTTCACCCAGATTACAGACCAACTGCCAGATTCTTCGGGCATAAAATCATATACCAGGAGCATGATATTAGCATTTCTTTTAACAAGAATAACTTTGGAATAAGGGTTTTGTCTTCCTTGTCATTCACCACTGTGTAACATCTCTGTAGGAAAGGGAAGGAAGGAAGGAAGGAAGGAAGGAAGGAAGGAAGGAAGGAAGGAAGGAAGGAAGGTAGGTACTGGAAAGTATTTATGTAATTGGAGCTGGGTTTGCCAGAGTTCTGCCATGCTGGAAAAGAAATGCTAATTTTGGTTCTTTGCCATCCCCTTTTTGTGCAGTTGTGTACTGGAATAAAAGAATGAAGATGAGCACCAGGTGAGCTGCAGAATCCCTTTGGACCAGACTTTGGGAGTTTCTGTTCTGATGAACACTTTGGTGTTACTTTTTCCTGGGGAACTGTATTCTGAAAATCCCAGAACATATTCTTCCAATAAGATTTCACACAGTTTGATAAATGTTTGGATAAAATTCATACCATCTTATCAAAGTAGGCACAATAGTTCTTTCTTGAGGAATTGAGCTGAAATGAAATGCTCGTTTATGTTGGTGAGATAACAAGACTACAGTTCCAAACCAGTAACCAGTGGTTTGCTGCTCTGTTCCAGGAGTAGGCTGAAGCAAAGCCTCTGTCAACAAGTAGAGCTGAAATACTGAATTAATTCACCTGCTATAGCACGTCAGGAGTACAGACTTCCACTTGGGACAGTGTTGTGATGTACTTTGCTCATAGAAACTCTGGAAAACATTGTGAGGCTTGGACAAAACACAGTGCATCCTCAGGCTGCTGGGATGTTGCTGCTCTCTGAGCACAGTGCACTCTGAGTATGTTCTTGGCCGAAGGAAATGTTGGGGGAGCTTGCTGGAGCCAGTTGCAGCTGCTCTGCTGGGATGCCTTATCACTTTCTTGAGGGACAAGATGCTGCCTTTGTTCTCTTTCACACCCCCAAAACTGGTACAATATTAATTAGGTTGCCATCACATTTCATTGGTGAAGCCTCCTAAAACAAAAAAAGAATGGCTTTGTAGTGATGCTAAAACTTGGTACATCATTCATATGAAGTCAGTGAGCAGAGATCAGTAGCCACGAAGTCGCTGTTTCTCCAGAAATAGGAAACATGTAGGTAAAATCTGAATGGAAATTTGATTACTGCCTGCTAAAGTGGTGATGTCTTCCCTTCTAAATAGGTTTGATTTTCTTCCTGATGAGACCCCTGCACCTTCACCTAGATTCCTCCCTGGGCAGCTGCAGTGAATGGATCCAACCACAGAGGGAATCTGGCCCACTGAATTCCTTTTCCTTCTGTGCAGTTGAATGAAAAGCGCGTGTCTTTTGAAGAACAGTGACTTCTGAAGAACAGGGACTGAAAGAAATATTGATGACTGCCAGGGCATCTACAGAAAAGGATAAGAAAATTACTCTACTACAACAAGGCTGACAAAGGGGCATTGTTAACTCTTTCTTGTAGGTTGTATATATTAATAGTAACAACTGAAGTTTTGTATTTTTTCAGAGGAACGCACAAGGCTTTGAATTGTATTGTTTTAATTGCAGCTAACTGAATGAATTAAGTGGAAAATCACACACAGTACTTGGATTGTCTAACTCTCTGTATGTGAAGCTTTGGGAACAGTTTGTTATTATAAAAGAATGGCACTAACAAGAAATTAGCCAACGTATAATTGCTAAGCTGAGGGGCAGTTTGGGGAGTGCTGATATTTATTTATAAACTATTAAATAAAAGCACATAATATGTGGATCATCTCTCACTGCCTCCACACCTCATACATTACTCATCTTCCTAAATTTCATCTTCTCCAGGACGCTGCTGCTTATAACCAGTGCAGGCATCAAAACCACCCACATCCAGGAAAGGAGATGCCCGTGCTTTTGTTACAATGGCAGTTTTGGATATGGGACTCATTTAAGAACCTTGAGCTCATGGACAGGACTCTTGACCAGATTTTTAAAGGTTGGTTTATGTGCCTAAGATGCGCATGAGTAGCTGGGACTCTGTTCAGGTAGCTTAAACTCTGGCTAGGGTTTCCTACTGAGTTTTGGAGATTTACAGCCAGCCAGTACCCTAAATAGAAGGACTTTAGACCGATTTAGGGATTAAATTTAGCAGGGTTCTCAAAAAAACCCCTTGGTTATATAATTCTCATCAGTTTTGGTGAGAAGGAGGTTAACTTCTGATTGTTCCATATGGTTCTCTCTGCATGCTTGGTGCCTTAGGAAACACAGCAAGACACAGAGAGGAGTAAGATGATGGTTGGACTCCCCAAGAAGGTGGAACTTCATCCTCAGGGGTTTTGGCTACCAAACACCTATTCCAGGTCTCCTGGGGGATGGAGCTGCTGTTCTTTCCTTCAGCGTAGACTTGTGGGCTTTCTTCTAGGAGAGCAGAGGTAACGATTATCAGCTCAGCTCTTCACAGCTAGCTGCACATCATTTCCTCTCATTTCCAAGACCCGATAAACTGGAGTTATTATGAATTAGCCCTCTCGGGCTTTCTGGTTGTGTGGGAAGAGATCTTTCCCTCCACCTTTTCCTTGGCAGCTGTGAAGATGATTTCTGGGGACATGCACAGCCCAGGTTCCTCACGTGCCCACGTAACAAGGAGGTGGGTAATGTCCTGGCGTCGCAAGCGAGATGCGTATCCTATGGCCCGAGAGGCCCTTGGTGTTCTGCAGAGAAGGGTCTGGGGGTGGGCAGAGGTGCCACCACCTGGGTAGCTGGCACTGCTGCACACATCTTTGGACTCACTGCGCTGCTAGATACCAATGACAGTCGTGCTGTACAAACAAACCACACTGTTAAACCTCTCGGTGTTCGTGCAACTTTAAAACGGTAGAGGTTTAACTTTATGACTTCATCTGCAGGCTTGCTAAAACTGAAGTGACACGAAGATTCTATCGCTAGTACTGGCTACCAGCCTCTGTGTTGTGCAGAAGGTGATTGAGAGGTGTAACTGGGCAGAGTTTAGCTTTGCCCAGCTCTTGCCAAGAGTTGTTCGCTATCCCTCTCACTGTTTTTTGAAGTCCAGAAGTATTTTCCCCTCAAATAACCAAATTTTGTCCAAGAGGACACAGCTGCATTTACGAAAGGTTTTGGCTTTTAGAGTAAATCTGGTTTGTATAGTTTCCTCTCTACGTGCACGTTGCCTGCATAATTGCCAACAGTCATAATGAAAAACACAGTTTTGTTGCATGAGCTTTCAACAGTAGTTAGCAGTGATTTAGAAAATATTGGAGGTACTTCCATGAAAGGAAAAAAAAAAATCAAAACAAAGCCACTTTGAAAATGTTGATATACCCAGGGAAATAAATCTTCGTTTTTAACCCTGTTCTATTATTCTCTCTCTGATAATAAAACCCCTATATGGCCGTGCTCCCCTGTGGCCTTTGGCCAGGTTTTGTGGGGCAGCCTCTCCTCAGTGCTTGTATGCTCACCGCCCCTCTTTTTGCAGCAGGACGTGGGAAAGTTGCTGGATTAAATTCTCTTAATTCTCTTAAACTTGTTGTATTGGAGGCACTCAGAATATACAGCTGTTCAAACCCTGACGAGTTCACAGCAGTTAAAGATAAGAGCAAGAGCATTGCCAAGAAATGCGTCTTGTTGAGGCCCACAATTAACTTTAACAAAAGAAGGAACGTTATTTTTGCCTGCTGCAGATAGAGGGTGCATCTGGAAGCAGCCTAAAGTTAAAGATAAATATAGCGTCTGGTTCAGATCACGATAGGAAGAAAGATTCAGGTTAATTAGCATTTATTCTTCGTTTACAGTT
Source organism: Chloroceryle amazona (assembly GCA_027560015.1). NCBI lineage: Eukaryota > Metazoa > Chordata > Aves > Coraciiformes > Cerylidae > Chloroceryle > Chloroceryle amazona. The sequence goes on along the minus strand of JANHFX010027113.1, from coordinate 49,162 downwards.
ATTCCTTTTGGCTTGAGCTAACAGGCAGGAGCTGGAGCCCCACGGAGTTGCTTCTCTTGAGAGGAGAGATGAATGAGAGAGATGGTCTCCATGGTGAAGATGTATTTAGGGATGGCAATGTCACCGAGGAAGACTGGCCCTTGCCCTGGGCTCTGTCAGGCTTCAGGGTGAATGCTCTGAGGGGAGGCTCAGTGGCCACAGGAAGGATCAGGTGTAGGCATCGACTAAGGCACTTCATGGGGCTGGAGGGAAGGAGAGGTGTCCTGGGTCCCTCCTTGACTCGGTGCCCTTACAATTTCCTGTCCCCTGACCCCTGTTTGCCACCTGTTGCCCTTTCTGGGTGTTTTTGGCCATTGCACAAGGTTAAGCCAGCAGCTGGCTGGCTGCCAGCCTATGGAGAAGGCAGCTGCCCAGAGCCCCTCCAAGCCTTTCGGTTCCCCTTTCTTGCCACTGTTGTTTGCAACACCACGCAGGCTCTACCAGCACCACCACCCCAGCTTGAGTCCAGCCGATTATCTTAAATACAGCTGATTTTTCCCCTGAGGTCTCACCACTGCTCCTGGCAGTGCTTTTGCACAGACCTTCATGCTTTTGCAGCTCCTGGGTGTTACACAATGTTCCTCCACTATGGGTGTTCACTCAGAGCTGAGGTGCTCCTAGCAGGATCTCCTGTCAAACCAGGCAGGGTCTCCTTTTCCAGCAGCTCCAACGACTGTTTGATACCTGACTGTTTGATACCCTTGGGCGCTTGCAGAGAAGTTCACTGCTATTCTTAGGGGGAATCTTCTGCAGATGGGGTATCACAGGGCTGTGGGCAGGGCAAAGCCCCCCTGCTCTGAGGGGCTGAGGATGCTGGTGGCAGTGGGGCAGCAGCCATCTCTGGGCAGCTTTTTGCTGTGTGGACATGGCTGTGGAGGCCAGGCTGTGTATCTGTGACTCTCCTCCACTCTCCCTTCTGGGAACGTTTGCTTTCAAGTCTCAATGAGATCTAAGTTCACTTCTCTTCAGGTGCTTTTGGGGGTCCTCCTTCCCCACCTGCCCTGTGGAGGAGTTAGCCTCTCTGAGATGGCCTCAGGCAGGCCCCTGAGATGAGGCTGAGCTTGTGATCCTCAACACCACCTCTGTTTGCAGGGACTTTGCTGAAGTACTGCTGGCTGCAACAGAGAGAAAATAGCAAGAACTTGCAGTTTTGAATGGATGCAAATTTACTTGTAGAAGGGTGGGAAGAGGACTCCCAAACTTGCACATAAGCAAAGTAGTTGCTAATTCTGCCCTGGAAGCACCACAGTAGCCTCTGGACAGACTACCAAGCAGTGAGCTCCAGCCTTGGAGCATGGTGCTGGGCCTCTGCTATCACTAGTTCCTCAGCTGACTGCAGCAGCCAAGCAGCAGCTGGGGTGGAAAAGACTCGTTGCTTTTAGCACAAGAAAATCTTAAAACAAACCATGTATAATAAATGCTCAGAGCACCCATTACTGGGCTTCTTATGCCATCATGAAGAAACTACTTTAAAAAAGAAAAGCAGGACTATGCTTTGCTGCTTGCTTGATGGTGGAAGTTTTATTACACCTGACTGTGCTGGTGATAAAGGCCTCTTACTGAGGCTACACCCAAATTAGATCAAGTGTTTTCCATGTCATCGTAGCCTTGAGCATCAGCTGTGCAACAAAACATTATGAGATAAGCAGCTCAGGTCCCTAAGGATTTGCACACATAGATGCATAGACCCTCTACTGAGGTGGCCACCACTTACTGATCATATGGCATCCTTATACTGCCCTGATGTATGCAAAAGTGTGGACAAATGGTCTGGGAGATCATGAAACTGATTGTAAATTGGCTTTGTTTCCTCTTTTCCTGCTTCCTGCCTCCAGTCGTTAATGAAATTACTGACATCTTTATTCAATAAATACCTACCAATCACCTTTGCCTTTTGTTTGCTCCCAGAAAGAAAAGTACAGCACTGCTACCTGTTACATCTGTGCTGGAACTGTGAGGACAGCTATGAATCCTCGGCGAGCTCCGAGCTGCATGGCAGCTGCAGGTACACTCAGAAATTAAGTTGTTACTATGGAAAGTAAAAAGCTTGAAGCGGCTTGTTCTTGATCCTTGTATGGACTGCTTAAAGTAAATTCAGTTTTATTCTGTGCTTAGATAGTCTTTTCCCCGGGTTAAGTGTCCTGCTGGTTCTCTGAACAGAACTTTTTGTTTTGGAGGCAGGATGAGGCTGCATGGGCAGGCGTAGTGGATGGGTTTAGGTGGATCTGCCACCCTGGAAACCACTGGAGCTGGGTTACAGTTGTGAGATGCTGAACTGAAAGAAGGTTGTTTTTTTAGTGTGTCTTCCCTTTTTTCATGTGTTCTTGAGGTCTAGAACCCTAAATCTAGGGGCTTGAATTACTACTTTCTTCTCTTTGTTGTTGCAAAGTGAGCATGATCCTCCTCCAGCTTTGCATGGAAAAGCTCTGAGTGAGCACAGGTCTGTCCCAGGGCTGAACAAGGACATAGTTGTCACTATTAATGTCTAATTATTATAGCTGGTTTTCAGAGAGAGCCTTTCTTTTACTATTAAATGTATCCTTATGTGTGTTTCTGAGCTGTTGTCTCAGGCTTTCTACAGCTTGAGGAAGTCTATATAAAATGTTGATAAGTACACAGTAAAGAAGATGTGGCTGAGTTTATACTTTGAAATACTTATCCTTGTGGTGGAAAAGCTATCTACGGGTTTTTGCTTTGAACTGATTGCTTCTATTCTGTAGTATGAAGTGTGGTAGTGTCTCTGGGATATATTTGTAACTATATTTGCTGTAATATACTTGCTAAAGTTATATATTGAATAATTTCCCTGTTCCCAGCATGTGTGAAATGACCATGTGTGGAATGTAATTAAGAATGAACGTGGTATGGTAATTGCATGTTTCTATCAGCTTTTTAATGCTTTCCTAGTAAATACTTTTCCCTGTTTTATTGCATCCTCTATTTAAATCAATGTCATCAACCCAAGGAAAATAAGCATTGAAGGGGAGTAACTCGAACTCTTAATTTGTGATAGAATGTTATGAAGCATTTTCACACTAGAAGCTATTACAAAACCCAAGCAATCCAATAGCATGGGAAACCTGTGGTTTTCAAGTATTTTGTGTGTGTGGAAGGTTATAGAAGAGGTTTATGGGCAATAAATGAGGAAAAAAAGGAGATTGTCCTTTTTTTGCCTGGGTTATTGACTAGTTGAGGTCAGACCATATCTGTGTCTCTGTTTTCTGGCCAGCTTCAAGCAGAGGGTGTCTTGGAAAGGAAGGGAGATATCTCGGCTTCCCAAACGTGATGAGTTTCCCCAGGGTGACTATCATATGCTCAGCTTGGTAGAGTGCTGTCTTGGGTTTAGTTTCCCCTGCAGAGAAATGGAATGTGACTGAAGCAGAGCTTTACACTATGGCACACTTCAGAAAGTCCATGAGCTTTCAGCAATGCTCTACACAATCCCAAGTGCCCAAGTACATGTATTTCTTGAGGTAACACCTCACAGTGTAATGTTAGTTTCTGAACTTGTAGAATTGCTAAGAGTAGAAAAGAACATCTTTTTTTTTTCTGAATGGTTTTCTGCTGCTGGCTCTGGTTAAATCTATTTATTGTACAGCAAATGTGTATCCACTGTACAGGCATTTGTGGTGCACTCTGCAGAAGGAGAGCACTCCATAATAATAAAAAATTAGCAGGGGATATCGTGCTGTCCTGGTGCTCACGTTGCCAGCTGCCCACCAGACAGTCTCTTCAAAGTGAATGGCTTTGTCCAAGAGTGAGAAATGTATTTGTGGCTCTGACAAATTCCTGGTCAGGGGAATATGCTTGAAATGACATCCTCTTGGAAGAGCTTTCAAGCAGTCTGTGCCTGCATATCTACGGCTCTCCCTCTTCCTTTAGCTTGAGCTTTCTGCCATTTTGGTGGGAGATGACCTTTTTGTGTGTATTCTTAATACTTAGGAACTGAATGGGATTTCTATCTGGTTGGGGGTTCTGCAACACTCATTGCTTTCTCATTCTGCATGAATGATGCATGCAGTGTTGGGCTGTTTATACTATTTTTCACCAGAAATAAGTTTTATTTCATGTAAGTGGTCAATTGGAGAGAAAAATTGGAGATTAATGCAATTTAGTTAGATGTGTGACAGAAGAGTAAAAGAAGTATGTGTGTTGAAATGTTTCAGTTGTTTTTATAACCCTCCTTTTATCTTTGACTGCTAAAATTCAGGCTGTCAGCATTGATACTGTTTCCTTGTTGGCCCTTCAGATTTCAGGGGTGTTTGGTAAACTGGAGCTGAGTGCATCTCGGGGCAGGGATGAACACAGTGCTGGCATCATTGCAGTCTGAGATAGAATGAAAATCACTTTTAGACCATTATGTTTTACGTTTCTAGGAAGCCCTTGTAGTAAAAGGTGTGGGCAGATGCTGCAGTAGTTCTGTTTTCACTTGAGCCAGGACAGCATGTAGAGCAAGCGATGCTCTCTGGATCTTTGGAGAGATGAGGCTCCCGTAGTGTGTGGGTTATTGCTACAAGCAGCAGTCCCTTTCAGTGCTGTGGGCCCTGTTTTGTTTGGAAGGAGGTAGAAGAGGGGACACCAAGCATCTGCTATTCACACCCGGGCTTCCCTGTCTTCAGGGAACCAGCAGAGCAGCTCACTGCACTCTGGCATTGCCAGGGCATCACCCCAGAGCAGAAGGTGGGTGTCTCATTGGAAACACACTGCTTTCTCTTTTCAAAGAGCTCTCTCCAGGCCTCCTGGACCATATGCTTCTGTCCTCACCATGGAACTGCAGAAATAACCTCCCTTTCCCTCCCCATGATCTTGGGAGATCGATGGACAAACAACTACAATAAAGCTACTTGTGTGCTTAGATAGTCAGGCTCTATCTGTCCAGCCAAATATCTGTCTGTGAGACCAAAGAGCCAAATGCAGACTCCAGCACTTCTGGGTCTCCCATGTTTCACCTTACGGACCTCTGAGCCTTTAAACTCATCCCTGGAAGAACCCAGCTTTTCTTCTCTTGGAGGTCGTGGTGTGCGGAATGGAAAACTTGCTTTATTTAAGTGTTAGAATAGTCAGAATAATCATTCCTTAGACTTTCATAGAGTTGTGAATCCCTTTCTCCCTGAGCCAAATTACTTCTCTCAATTCTTCTCTCTCTCTCTTCCAACACAGAACCATTTGCTTCAGTAGATCTTTGACTGCATTGTATGTCACACGGCCCCTGTTACAATACCACCTAAACTGTTCAGGATCTTCCATGATTTTTCTTTATGCTACTCACAGCAGTTAGATTGATACTTACAGAGAAAACAGCAAAGCAACCAAGGCTATGGAGCACTCTGCAGGAGCGTTGCCACTGCTATCCTGGGTTCCCGGATGGGATGTCCTAAAAGCCATAGCTACTTTCCCATCTTACCTTAACTGTCTGGACAAGGGTGGAGAGGAAGCAAGAAAAGACGGTTCTGCAGCCATTGCAACATGCTGTGATATGCAGATTCCCTCTCCCTGCCCTGTGACAAGCACGGTGTAGACCACGAAGTGCTGCAATACTGATCGGGGCTTTTTGGGCCATTTTAAAAAAGAATTCCATCTTTGCTGTCACGTCTTCCTCCCTCGCTGAAGGGGGGGCTGACTAATTAGCAACAGTACGGTGGCAGATGCTATTGTGAAAATGAGTTGATGGTGATTTAACTGTGAATAAAATCCTCTTAAAGCTCTGGACAGACATTTTCTAACCTCCCTACGATACAGGCTCTGTTGGCTGGTGCATGAAACCAGCCCATGCAGCCCTGAAAGGGTCAACCCTGTTGCTTGCCAATGGATGCTCCTCTTCCATGAGGATACCTCTGGGCCTTATAGTGTGACCTGCACTAGTCCTTACTGATGGAATAGGAACAAGAGTGGCACTGCCTGTTTGATATACCTAGTTATAGTTTGTAAGAGGAGAAAAAACCACCAGGGTTGGTGGTAGTTACCTGTTCCACTCTGCTGAACCCAGTTAGTATGCAATCAACATTGGTTGTTTTCTTCTCAGCCTGAAATCACCTTAATGTTAGTCATGTAAAAAGCTATACTGTTTTGAAAGAAATAGTTATCAACATATCCTATTGTGATTTATTTTTAGCCTGCTGATGTGTTTGACGAGGACCTCATATGACCATGACATTTGTAAACAGAGCAGGGAGGGTGTGTCACTGCACTTTAAGCTGGCATTTCCCTGGTAGTTTGTATCAGATCATGACACTCATATATCAAACCCTAAACTCCAACTGGAACGGTGCAGGCAGGAGAGCTATAACTTGAGTTCTGGTTACCATCTTTACCAGTTGCTTTTGTTTCAGTTTGTAAGGGGATGATTCAGATGTGTAAATGTAGAGGACCATTTGAGGTGCCCGAACTCCAGCTGCAGAGGAGCAGTGGCCTCCCAGGTGTCCTGTGCCATGGTCTCAGCCCTATGCAGGCATTACAGATGCCAGGAGGTAGCTAAATTGTCTTGGACAAATTGTGCAGGCAGCTGGCCCTCATCCTAGGTTCCTGCTGGCTGTTTCCCATGGGTGTTACTAGGGAGATACCTTCAGCACACAGCCATCTGCTGGCACCTTGCAAGGAGATCCTCGTGCCTCCCACTGAGCAGGCACAGGCTCAATCCTCTTTGCCTCTCCCTGGCTACTGCATCACTCGCTGCGAGTTTGGTGATTTTGGGCAGCCCACATGTACATACTTCCCCCCCCGATACTATTTGGGAAGTTTTCCTCATGTGTATGAGAAAATACAGTGGCCTTGCCAGCAGAAGACGGGGAAAAGCCTGACCACTTTGAGATAAAGCTGCCAGGCTTTAAGGTGTAACAAATGGCTTTTAATAGGTAACTGAAATTTCTATATGCAAGTCAAGTGTATCCATAGGTTTGAGGCTCATAGAGGTTATCGTGCAGAAGATGGGTGAGTAGCTCAGAGATGCGTGTCCGTCTTTATCTGAGGTGATGTCTGGCAGTTAGGTGGCAGATTTCATGTCCCAGATAAAAGGCTGAGGCCACCAGTGGGAGCGACATCCGTGTAGTGCTCACAAGGCATTGGATGTGGTGTGAAATTCTGTCACCTAACAATGCAGCATGGGCAGGACTTGGGTGCTTCTCACCAGGTGTGCCCTTTGAGGTGACGGAGAAGGGCTTCTTTGGTGGGGCATGTCCTACGTACAGGACTCCTGCCTCCCACTTGTCCCACTGCTCACAGGTGCTGGTATGTCCTTCCAGGCTGCAGAGGGATATAAAACTGAAGGCCAGGCTGCCCAGAAAACAAGTTTAACTGACCATGGATGGTATTTTCAAAATAAATTAAGGGATCTGTCCTGACTCATTGCTTTCCATCCTGCCACGGATTGTCACACACCTTCTCAGCCCGTGGGAGCACTCATGGGGATCATCCAAGGGAGTGCTTTCTCTGCCTTTCCAAGCCTGGTTGGATTTGGCAAACGCCTGCCCAACCATTGTTGCAGGGAGGTTTGAGTTCCTAAATCCCTTGGGCTGCTGTCAAAAAGAATCACAAACCACACAAGTAGAAAAGCTGGTGGATGGAACTACCAGTTATGCAGTTAAGAATGAATGAAAAACCAAAGTCATGTAGGAAAAAGAGAGTCAGTCAGCTTGTTGCCTAGGAGAGGAGGATTTATGGGATGCCAGAGTTCCTGCTGCCTAAGGAAAAGCTGTAATGACAGACCAGCAAGGCATGAGAGGGCTGGAGGGCTTCGTCACCGTGTCACGTTGACGGCATGGTTCAGACCTCAGCTGGGGTGAGTGGGTGGTGTCTCTCGCCTTTGCTTGTCAAACTCCCGGTCACCAAATAATGAGATGATTGTTAAAACCCTTCAAAATATTTTATAGGGCAAGCATTTGCTCATGGTCATTGTAACTTTTGAAAGCAGCAGTGCTCGGGCAGTGTCTGTTACCTTGGGAGGGAGGGAGTTCCCCAACCCAAGGGAGGTTGGGAAGCTGCGTAGAGGTTGGTGCTTGACAGGCACCCCAATTTCTCTTGGTTCATAGGGCATCCTGACTGACCCTCCTGCAGTCCCAGCACATCTAAGGGCAGAGCATGGCAGAAGGGCCCTTGCTCACCACCTTTGATTTTGACCTTGAGGAATGGAGGCTTTAAAATCCATAAAGTCAGTGCCTTCCATCAGCCCTGCAAAACTAAAGGTAAATGCCAATTGCCGAAGCCAATATAATCCTCCAGTATATTTTTTTTCCAGTATTTTTTCCCAATATCTTCCTAGAAAAAAAATCAGCTAAATCATTTGTCAGGCAAGAATTATCTTTCAATGTATTCACAGTGTACTCTCCTGCTAAATCACGAGAGACGACAGGTTTGTTGAAGCAGGAATAAAATTCACCTTGCTGATGGGTTTATGTGATAACTAATTAAATAAAATATTTTTTTTGGTGGTGGTTTTGATCCAGTGAAAAGATTGGTGCTGTCAGTTCACTGGTTGCTTGAAACCAGTGAGGGGAACAGCAGGTCTTGGAGGAAGAAATTGCTGAAATGACCCTGTAGCTCATTTGCATTGGTTGAGTGAAAGGATGGTGCTGTCCTGATATTCCTGATATCTTTTATATCTGCCCTCAGTGAACTGAGGGTGGGGGAGCTTCCTTCCTGCCGGGATAAACTGCATGATGGAAGAAAAGAATAGGGAAGGTCCCAGACAGAGGCGCTTCTTTTAAAACAAACAAAAAACCCCACCACTTTATTTTCAGTTTGTGACAGTGGGGCAACCTTAGCATTTGTTTCATGGAAACCTCTGCAGTTGATCAAGACAGACAATGAGTAAGATCATGCTCTGCTCATGAAAGCACCTTCTTCCAGAGACCACTGTTTGCTCCTGATCTGCTGCTAATTAGTCTCCGCCCTGTGATTCTGAGTCATTATATTATTTGCCCTTTTCCATGGTTGCTTTTGGTGTGGAAACTGAGACAAATATTGCTCCCCTGCTGGAAATCGTCATTGTGTAATCAAATTCATCAGTACCTGGAAGCCCAGATGAGAAGGGAATAGATTTTTATTATTTTTTGGTGTGGTTTTGGTCAGTAATCTCTGCCAGGATCATTCTGAAGCTCAGCCATGCTGTATGTTATGGTGATGCACTGCATGAAGCATCTGGATAGTTTCTGTAATGTCACAAATTATTTTATTTGTCGAAACAGCAAAGCTATTAAGCAGCCTCTAAGGCTACCATCAGGAAAAGGTGGAGGGATTCCACGCTTGAGGCTTTTCCATGCTTCTGGCAACAGCAGGTGCCTCTGTGCATGCCCACAGCTTGCCATGAGGTGTACTGCCTCCAGCCACTACTTCCCAGTTTATTCCAGGGTCGTGCAGGACGTTGCGCTACAACTTCCCCGCGTCGCTTCCTTTCATGCATCGCCGGGTTAAATGCCTCCTGCCTGATGTGCCAAGTTCTGTTTTGCTTTGTTTCCGTGGTGGAGGAAGCAGTGGACAGGTTGTCAGGGTCACCAGTGTCTTTCGCTGGTATCGCTGGCTTCCTTGGCTTGGCAGGGATTACCAGCACTGAGCTGTTCTTAAGAATGTGTCCTTCTGATGAACTTGACTGAGGCTGGTTCAGCCTTGGTGCTGTGACTCAGATGAGCTGGCTGGAGACTTAGGAAAGCAATTAGCTTAAGAAAACCGAATTGGAAAGTTGCTTAGTGGGTTGCATAGTGGGTTACTGTAGCATATGCACACAATCATCCCATTACACCTTAACCCCTGAAGTGGGACAAGAGCCTCTTAGCTGTGTCAACTGTGATGGGTGGCTGCAAAGCCAGAGTGGGTGTGCCTAGGCAACAGGAGCAGAACTGAAGTGGGGAGTTATAAAATTTTATTAAATAGTAGGACACAGCTAAGAGTTCCCCAAGAACTCTTGGGGAGCTCCTCCCCCTGTTACCTCTGAATCCCAGGGTTCTGCTGTTTTCCTTTCTTCAACGCTTTGGGGCTAGGTGGCATCTTCCCTTTCCAAAAGGGCTTGTCAGTTGAAAAAAATGTAATTTGCCTGGATGGCCAGCACGTACCTCTGGGTTGGCAGCTGGGAATCCTGTGGTGCTCTACCTGGTCAGCTCTTGGTGGGGAATAGCAAACCCCAAAACATGGCTGAGCCCTTCTGTCTGGGCTGCTGGGTCTGGGCAGTGCAGGGAGCATTGAGAGTGCTCCCCTAGGTGGGTAGGGGGAGGCTGCTAAGCTCTCCCCACAACAGCAAATTCCTGTTTCTTTTCTTTGCTGTGTTCCTATGGGAATTAGGATGTCTGTGCTGTCCTGGTAGAAATAATTCCACCCATTGCACATGTGCTGCACTGATGAGACTGATGATGACTGTCTGAAAAGGCTGCATAGATAGTGACAGCAGTCAGTGACTAATTTGATGGAAGGATAAGATGATGGTAATGAAATGATTTTTCTGTGGCACAGCAATTACAAGAGTTGGAGTTGCCCAAGCATCCAGTAGCACCCCAAAGACTGGAGGCTTTTTCTACTCTTTCTTCATGTCCTGCTCTTAATAAGCATCTGTTGCAATAAGACCAAAGATGCAGGAAGAGAGGGAGGGAAGAACGGTCTGCACTCATGTGAAATCTTAAAATAAATACATCTTTTTTGGACGTGTGTGGTGAAATGGTTATATGGTAACATCAAGGGACAAATCCCAACCACTGAATATTTGTTCCTTCTGCAGTGAGCCTTGGTAAAGCTCAAGTCTCTGACCTTACAGTACTAGTTTACAGTATCAGTAGTTTCCTGCCATGACTCAGTGGCTGGAACGGTAATATGACAGTCATTTTTTTCCTCTGTCTTTCCAGACCTCTTTTGAAGCTTCTCAGAGTGGGTGGGGAGAGACGAGTGACAGATACAGTCCTGGTTTGTGCCCCACCCCACCCTTCTTTTTTTTTTTTTTTTAATTTTTAACCAAAAAAAAAAAAGAAAAGAATCAACCTGCTCTTGCTTGTTTCCCTTCCTTTCAGTCCTCTTATCCATCAGGCCTCCCTTTCACACATGTCCTTGGCCAAATCTTACTTTCCTTTTTGGTCCTACTGGTGGTGTCTAGACCTGCTGATAATGCCTGGGAAATACTGAGCTCATTCCCTCCCTGGGTTTTTTTTTTCCCCCCTCACTGGTACTTTTCTACTCTTCAGATCAAACTTCTTTACATCCTCCCTTCCCCTGCAGTTATCTTGCTGAGCCTGCACTGCTACAAGAAACTCTGCTACCAGTAGAGGTTGATGAGTTCTATATAGGCTGGGCTGGATAAGGTCTATGGGGAAAGTCTACTGACAGCCATCCCACGCTTCTTCAACGGGAGGTATAACATTGGTAATGGTCCTGGTTCTCCTCATCCAAACCAGCACTATGCCTCATGCGGAATCAGCCTAGGAATATGTCTTGGGCTGGACATGAGGGAGACTGTAGGCACCCAGGCTCACCTTGGGCAATATTCAATGATTTTTGGTTCTTCAGCTTTAGTTTTGGGGACAGAAGCCTTAATTAACTTCATTTTTTAAAAAAAACCCTGAATTATAAACTTGATCCTGCTCTGGACACCACATCAGCAATGGATTTCAGGCCAAAATTACTTGGAAGCCCACACAGTTTTGTTTAGACTGTGGTCTAAAGATGTTTGCTGGCAAAATTCAGAAAGAACTATGAGATGCTACTGAAATGGGCCCTTGGTTCAGCTAATCTGAGATACAGTCTTGCCTCAGTGGCCCGCATTCAGGAGAGCTCCTAATTACAAATGACACAGCAGAGCAGAGCCAATAATGCTTTTCAGAGGAAATATTAAGTCGTCATGTTAGTGTACAGGGACCAGACTTCTCTTTGGCTTGCAGGGCTTTATAAAATCAGGTTTTTAGCTCTACTCAAGAAGAGTCTAGAGTAATTGGGTGAGAGAGGATGAATGCATTTCAGGATTAGGTGAAATTAATTGCATTTATTTCATGTGAAACTGAAGAGACCAACCCAATAGGAAAGGCGAAATCTTTCATAAGCTCTGCAACGTGCCTTGGAAATCTCTACTTCGGAGGAGTCTTTTTCTTCACGTGGATGTCCCTATCACCAGGAGTGCTGTTTGGGACCCTGTGTCCGCGAGCCGTGGTGGGTGGAGGTGGGATGCAGCTGCCTCCTCTGAATGCTCTTGGCTGAAGGGGGGGGCTTTGGGCAGGCAGAGCTGGCCGACAGCTTTCCTTTTGCGGGAGAGCACATTAGGCAAGAGCAGACTTTTGGAAGTTGTTTTCAGTGTCTCCAGACTAGATGTAAACACGTGGTGAACTGCTGTGCTTTGAAAATTGCTTTTTTTTTTTTCCTGTTTTTTTTTTTTTGTTATCTTTTCCTATACATCTTGGATGTTTACTGATTTTTAATTTTATTTTGCCTTACACTACGTGCAATTTCCTCTGAGAACGCAGCCCTTCAAAGCCCCGACAGACACTTGTGTATATAATTACTTTCCATAAAAGCAAAGCCACTTCTCCGACTTCCCCTTTCCCATCCCTCGCTCCTGCCCCTCCAACCTCGCTCGCCACCGAAGCCCAGGAGCCGTGAACACCTCACCCTCCCCGGGCATCTCTGGAACCTGCAGCGGCCAGGGCGCTCGGGGCCGTTCTCCGGCGATTCCCCCAGCCCCGGGTGACGGGGCGAGCGGGCAGCGCGGTACCGGGAACCGGAGCCCCCGCTCCGCCGGAGCCCCCGCACCGCCGCTGCCTGAGGAGCCAGCGCCCTCTCTCGGCCCCGCCGCACCGGGACTGAGGGAGGATTGGATTGGATTGGATTGGATTGGATTTGGGGGGGGGTGTCAGCGTGCCGGGCTGTCCCCGGAGTAACGCGGACCCTCGCCCGGCTGCCGCCCCCCTGCTCGTTGCAGGTACGGAGGGATGGGCAGCGGCATCAGTTCAGAGCGATGCCCAGGGTATAATGCCTGTCTCCTGCCTGCACATTACGGTAACTCTGTCCGAGAAGGCTCCTTGCTTTTGGATCCCTACATTTTGAGGGATCCGTTGTGTTAGAAGGAATAGAAATCTTTGGAAGTTTTAGTTAAGCTGCTCTGGACAGCAAAGAGTCTACTGTTGGGAAGCAGGTAGCAGGATTTCCCTTGAAAACTCTTTACTGGGTGGTTTCTTTTCCCCAGTTACTTGTACTAAACCAAGTCCCGTGGAGGAATTTCCTTCAGTCGGTGAAGTCTTCCCTTCTAATAAGGAAACAATTTATCAACACCCTGAAGCTGCTCAAATTCATGTGAAAAATAAACCCATCAAGGGAGAGTCCTTAGAGAGCTCTCAGGATGCATCAGATACTGAAAGTGGGCAGATGAGGTCTGGCTGAATAATAACAATAACCAGTAATCTAAATTCTCTACTGCAAACCACTCTTCTACTTAGCCTGAAATTTGGGGGTTGCTGATTTTTTACGTAGCACGTAGTGGGGAGTAGGAGTTGTGCTAACTTCAGAAAATCTTATCCTCGTGTTTCTGTCTCCAGACTTCATTTTAGTGTTCAACACCAGCATTTGCTCTTGAAATCTTTTATGTTCCTGAAGATGATGAGAAAGTGAAACTGAGTCCTATCATCTTAGAGTAGTATTTTGAGATAACAAAAGTAACAGCCCTTTGCTTTCTTGAGCTCTGTGCTGCAGTTACCCTCTGTCCGACACCTTTCCGTGCCTTCTGGGAGTCTGGAATCACAGACCCATGAGCTGTTCCTTATTTGCGTGAGCTTTCAGTCAACAGACAGCTCTTAAAGCTAAGGTGTGAAGGGTTTTGCTCTGAGTGGGGCAGCTGCCTTCCAGCCCATGCCAGGGGCATAAGGCAGGGCTGGAGGGCATTACCTGAGGCACAGTGGCGAGCTCCTGCCTTGCCCTTTGAGGGAAAGCTCAGTAAACGTGGGGGGTTTGGTTTGTAGGCAGACGTTCGGGTTAAATTATGAAGTATTGCAATAGTTAACAAGATTTTGTCATTTATACTGTGCTTTCTATTATAGCTAAGGTGGAGGTAAACAATAAACTCCAATCTTCCTCTGCTCATTTCTTCTCTCTCATGCAACATAAATGTTTCAGCTACAGGTTTTCTCGTTGCTATAGATCCTGCATTCATCCTGCCCTTCCTATGCCATTAAGGGACTGTGAAGTTGGTTTAAGAAGTCAGGTGATAATTCCTGTAGCGTGGTCAGAGATAACCGGACCCCACTTGCTCCCCAGTACGGCTGGCCAGTGTCACAGTGGCTGTTGTAAGGGGTCCTATGAGCCTTACTGAAGCCAGACCGAGCCCAGCAGCTCTCTGGTGGCCACGAGGTCTGAGGTCTCACACTGATATTCTTCCTTTTACCTGGTTGCACTGAAGTGTGAGGGCCAGTGAGAAAGACATTGTGTCCTCGGGACCCAAGTGGGATCTGCAAACCATGCAGAAGATTTGCCTCATTATCCCACTCGGCTTTTGGTTTTAAACTGCTTAAAAGGCAAATAAAACCTGTTTCTTCTGGCTAAGAGCTGCAGTGCGTAAGCAAAGGACTGACTTTTATGTAGAGTGGAGATGTTTATCCTCTTAGTGTTTCCACGCTCCAAAAAGATACATGAAGTGCTGTGGACCATCTTTTTACTGGACAAATTAATTTCCCAAATGATTCCCCGGCTTTTGGGAGAGTTTGGGGGTTTGTTTTTGCTGCACATCCTTCAGTCTCTTGTCCTGTTTGCTAGCAGGATGTGGAAATAATATTGGAGAAAACACTCTAGCAGTTTTCATGGGTTTTCCTCATTTCCTACAGAAAAGACAGAGAGGGCCAGGAGGTTTTGAGTCCTTCATCTGTTGGTCTTCAGAAGATTGGTTTCAGCACGTGTGCTCTGGAGGCCCTATTTCTCAGCCATCCAAGAAAGCAGAGGGTGGAGATGGTGGAATGTGGATTTTTGGTGCAGCTGGCTGCACAGACTAATACATCAAAATACCACCCAGTATAGTTTGTCAGGACTTAGTGTGTCACCTAGTAACAGGCTTTGCAATTAGATCTCGCTCTTGCTCCTGCACGTTGAGAAGTTCTACCAACCTTGGAAAAGCTTCTCTGGCTGATTGGCACTGAGGGTTTTGTATTGACTCCAGTATTCCAAAGCCCTGGAAATCTGGGACATGGGTCTTCCCCAAACAGCTACATTCAGCATCTTTTCCTCCAGCGTCTGTCAGGCAGCTCCACGTGCTTTCCTCTGCGTGTCTCTGGCATGTTGCTGTGCAATGGGCCATCCCTTCCCAGTGGCTTTCTGGTACCTGTTGCTGGTGACCCACCCTTCAATGGGAGCTCTTGCAAGGTGCGAAGCATAAGAAATTTTGCTGCAGAAACTCTCATCACTTTGGGTTGACGGTGGCTTAACACCTGGAGCAGCAACCTAAATGTGTATACACATATGGTGAGTTGCCTCGATAGCAGAAAATCATCCCAGTTAGTGAATTTTCCCTGTGGCTTTAGGTAGCTGTGGGTTTCATAAACAAATGGGTTTGCTGTGCGTGTTTCTCTGCTGAAGCCTTCTCTTACAAAGTGCTGCTGACAGTTGTGAGCAAGTAGTGATGGCGTTTTGGACATTTCCCGTCCCTTTGATGCCACTGGCTTTGTGGTAGTGCAGCACAGTGGCTGTTAATGAGGAGGTGGGGGGGCACAGCCTCCTGTCACTCCTGCACGAGAGCTGCTGGTGCTTGCACGTGTCTTTAATTCTGTGTACGAGCACCCTGCTGAATCAGTGGGCAGCTGCAGTGAGACTCTTTCGAGTGATTTGTTTTATACAGCAGCAAACAGGCAGCCTGGCTCAGCACAGCTTCAAAGAATGACATTTTTTAATATTTTGACTCAATACACACACAAAAAAAGCGCATGAGATTCCAGCAGCTTGGAAAGACGCAGTTACAGTGGTAGGCGTTACCCAGTGATTAATGTCTCTTTCTTCAAATCCAAACCTCTCAGCTCCTTTCATACATTTTATTTTATTTTTTTGCTAGCAACAGCAGATCCTGTGCCAGTCTCCTCGGTCTGAATTTCTTTAGGTGCAGACAGTATTGCCAAATTTGGTTTCTTGGCAATTTTGGGCTTAGGAGTTCAGCTCTGACTACGCATTCGGATCCCTGAGTCTTCTGCCTGGAAGTTGTTATCTGTTGAGCTGATTTATAGAATGTGTTATTCTGCTTTCCTGCGGCATTTTTACTGTATGGAAAACATTTTGTGCTTATTATCACTTGCCACATGCATTTAATCTATTTTTGGTAATTCTTCAGGGCCCATCACCATGGTATCCTAGCACCAGTGAACATAATGCCCATATCCATTCAATGTGAACCGCTGATGCACAACTCCTTCTAATTTTAACGTGGTTTTATTCTGTTGCTTATTTTTCAAGCGCAAGGCATTTGTGCTGTAAAAAAACAATGCTTGAAGCTAAGGCCAGGCTCACTGTAGATGGAACCATTTCTAAATGGCCAACCAGAATTAACGAAGCCACTGGACTAGGCCTCCCCATTACTGCTGTCTGTGTGTTATTGTGTTGGTGATACACTTGAGATGACTTTTGCTTTTTAAAAGATACAAATCTGTGTCGCTCTGGTAGCAGAAAGTGGCCAAAGTGCCCTGAGTAGCTCTGACTTGTGGCACTACATTTTTTTCCTATGTGTTGGCTACTCTAGTCTGTGTTAACAGGTTGCCAACGTGACGAGAGGTACTGGGGGAGGTGGTCACTAAGCCTTGATGCACAGCAGTAGATCCAGATGTGTTGACTCCCGTCAATCGCCAGGGTCACTCGCTGTCCTACTTCAAGCCCAGTTGACAGCCGAATAGTAATTCAGTCATTTCAAACTTTCACTGAGCTCATACTGTAGGGACATAAGTGGTGAGTATGTAGTTGTTTCCTGACAGCACTAAGAGGTTGTGATTCAGCTCCATTTCTTTCAACGTAACACAGAATTTTACTAAGGTAGACGGCTCTGTGCAAGTCAATAACAGGCACATTTAACATGTTCAGTGTTTTTCTTACTACATACATTTACCTCTTGCTAAATCATTATGCAAATGATTCTGAACTAAATGTTTCACAACTAAAACATGAATGAAAACAAGGTTGTATTTATTCTTTTGGCAAGTACAAGCTCAGTGTATATTTAAAAGACATCAAAGTGAACTGCGTGGGGAAAAAAATGTAAACACCTTTGGATCAAAACTGAACAAGTAACCTTGCACTGTTGCAAAAGTCTGTGGTAGGAATGCCTGGGACTCTCTTGTACGTGGAGGAAAGGCAGTTCTGAGAGCCAAGTGTTGTCTCCTGGGGCTAGTGCTGGTGTTGAGTCTCGGCTGTGTCTGCTCCTGGTCACTGGATCCTACCAAAACTGAAAGGGTGGCTTGATAAACCACCAAGGCCAAGATCCACAAAGGTCCCAAATGTCTTGTGTGACAGTGAAAAATATTTCTAAAAATCAGCCTCCTGTGGCAATTTTTTGAGAGCAGTACTTGGGGGTTTTCACTGTGCCTAGAAAATACTGATAGAATGGGTGGTTAACCTTTTGGCAGAGGATATCTCCTAAAGTTTCTTTGTAGCTAAAGGTATCGAGTGCCTGTTAACTGTCCATGTTCGTGAGGAGGGGGTGGGTATCTCTGGGGTGAACAGAACGTGTCTGTCTCTGGGCTGGTCAAGTCCTGCTCTGCATTTCCAGCTCCTGTGTGATGCTCGTGATGACCAGGTTCTTGTGGGAGATAAACTGTTGCGGTTGCAAATCAAAGCAAAACAAGACACTCAAGCATACGGTATCTCGGATGGATTTAGATGACAGCTCACTGTAAAAAGTAGCATGCTGTCCATGCAGACAAGGGCTACCCATCTCAGGACAGGCACTGCTTCTTTTCCTTATTCTTAAATTACATCCTTGTTCTATGTAATGTTCTCCTAAGAAGACTGAAAGAAAATTTAGCTTTTCTAGCATGTTCTGGAACTGTTGTTTGCAGTGTTCCAATTGACTCACTAATTTCTGTGAGTATTATGGTCCAGAGTGGCATGGCTCACCAGAGGTCAGGAAAGATCATTCAGGGAGCTAGGCAGACCCCAAAAAGCTCTTGGTCAAAGGTAGGATCAGCACTACCTTTCAGTTCTGAAGGGTGCTTGCCTGAAGTGTTCCTGGGTGCTGGAAACTTTACAGCTGTAACTGCCGTGCTCTCTCTTCACCATTAAGAGGATTTCTCTCGTGTCTGAACTACATCTCCCCAGCTATGCAGTAAACTCATCACTTCCTACACTCTTCTGTACATTATGTACAGAAGGTAGATTCTTCCTTTCCTCCAAGCCACAGACTTTGCATATCCAAGAACTGCTTTCATGTGTTCCCCAGTCTTCATTGCTTTAGATTAAATAATCCCATTTTCTTCCCTTTCTTACATCTTGGAACTGTTTTTTGGCCTTCTAATAACTTTTCTTGCTCCCTGGATTCTTTCTCGTCATTCCCATGTTTTTGTCAGGTGCAGTGCCCAGCCCTGGAAGCAGGCATGGAGAATATGGGATGTGGCAGCAGGGCTCTGTGCAGTGGATGGGTGACTTCATGAGCAGTGTAGTCTTCTACCTCGGTCTGTTCTTGCCAGTGTTGTTTGACTTTCTGCAATGCCGTGGTGCAAATGAGTCCTGGTTTTCCTCGTGACTCACCCACCTCCAGGTCTTTCTCTGCAGAGATGCTGCTTGGACAAGTTATTTTCATATTGCAGCTGTGAAGCTGATTTGTCCTACCTGGCAGAAGCCACTTTCAATTTCCCCTATTGAATTTTTTTACCCCAGATCATTTCTGCAAGCAGTCCAAAAAGTTTTTAAGCCCAGACCTATCCTTCAAGATGCTGACAATTCCACCTGTCTTGCCTTCCAGCTTGCAGTGCCTTGAAAGGTCACGATCTCTTTTCTGCTACCAGTTTGTGTTTTTCTATCCTTAATGCAAAGTCCAAACAACAAACTACAACCCAAATGTGGTTTGCTTATGACGGTGTTGGGCTAAGTAATATTGATCTGGCAAGTAGTGGCTGGAAATGATCAGGACTCGGGAGTCTCCCACTTGATGCGTTTGAAAGCTACAAAGCTCATGAGCAGCAGGACCCCAACAGCCCAGCACTGGCACGTAAAATCCCAGTATCAATAGTAAAACACCAGAATAAGCTACCGAGTGACAAATCAGTCATCCCTTTTCACCAATACTGAAATTAGGCATGTGTTTTGATTCACCTAGACTGCCTGTTTGAATCAGAAACCAGCTTTCACTTTGCAAACATGTGATGCACTGACATTTATTTTTTCAATCTATTGCGTGAAAATAATACAATTTATTTAAAAAAAAAATCATCACAGGTTAGCTTTTTCCTCTCTGTCCTGCTCTTTCCAGGTGCAGGGAAAGCCTGCCATGTAATGTGTATAAGGAATTCACACTGGGCACACAAGCTGGTCTGGAAGGACCCAGCGCTCTGCCCCTGCCGGACACCGTACGCTGCTTACCCCCTACTATGGGCTTTGCACTGTTTCCACTGGAGTTTGGTGGTGAGTGATTCACTGGGAGCAGCTGTAGCTCTAATAAGCACTGGGGGCACCTCAGACTCCCAAGAGCTCGTGATAGTATTTTTCCCTGGCTAAATGATTGCTTTTGTGGCTTTGCATTTTGCTATTTTAGTAACAGAATGAACTGTTTTGCTGGGGCACTTACTACTTGTCCTTCCAGTGATGTTTTGATCAGATGCATGTTGTTTAAAGAGGAGATTTGTGTTTCTGGGTAATTGCAAGGACCCAGACCACAGCTTGACAAGACTCAGGGTGACAGTTCAGGAAACCTGAAGGCAAAGGGTGACTCCAGCAGGTGTGACCTGTGTGTTACACAGCTCTCTTGCTCATTGCCATTTCACCAGCCGTGCCAGTCTGCTGGTAACCTCACAAACAAGGTCCTCAGAGGGGAATAACAATTAACAGCCAGCTTCCTCGAGGTGGTCGAGGGCAGTGAGCCATGATCTCAACCTCTTCTGCCACTGTCAATCTGGCATCTTTTCCTGAGCGTGCCTGTATTTTATCCTCACATTCAAACGCTCCATGTTCTTCTGGTTTCTGTCTTCTCCATCAAGAGTTCAGAAATAAAATAACCTCCTAATCATTTCTTCTGTAACTATATAACTGGAAATGTAAGTGTAAAGGGAAATGTAAAGTCTCTTCCTGTTTCTTATTAGTCAATATAATACATTTCTAGTCTCAGAGAGATTACAGTAATATTTTATGCCACTCTTTTTTTTTTTTCTAATCTGCTTTCTCAATTATCAACTCCCTTGGAGGAAAAGTTTTCAATTCAGTCATCAGAATAGGCAGAGTTGCTTTATGTGCTGTTTCCATTTTCATTACTCAAGTCTGTATCAGGAAGGGCAAAGAATAACACTTGCATGAGTGTCTATTCTCAGCCCATCAAGGAACACAGCACAATGATTGCTGGCTCAGCCAGAGTCCAGGACTGTTGTACTGTTCAACTCTGTGTATTTTTATCAGCTTGTGTTTCAGGCTTTCTGTGTGTGGGAGAGTTTAAATCGAAGCGTTGCTTAAAAAGTCTGTAAGTGAGGGAAGGAGGGAAAGATCCTAAAATAAGGCCAAAGAGATTAGAGCATGGCTTCACTGTCATGGTCCAATCATTCTTTCCATTAGACTCAAGGATTATAAATTAATGACTCCACTATTTATTCTTTTTCACTCACTGAAGCATTGGTTAAGCCCATAAACAGCATGAGTCTGTGAATATGAAAAGACTTGGCATTTGGTACCTTCTGTCATGCCAGTGGTGTTGCTGGTTTCTGTTTTCCTCTGAAACACCTTGTTATACACACCGAGTGCCAGGATTCTTTGGAGGCAACAGCAATCCTTTCCGTGTCATCCCATCATCCACTCATACAGAGGGAATTCATGACAAGACTTTTCCTTGCTTTGCACAGCTAGAGTAGCAAAGGAGGGAGAAAGAGATAACAAGCAGATGCCAGGCCTGGGTCTTGGAGGGTTTGACTTGAGAGGTACCTATGGAATGTGGACTCCTTCTGAGCAGCAGCAAGGTGGCATCAGGGGGAGGAGAAAATCTGAGCCATGGCCAGCCAGGCTGGGCCGAGAGCTGGGGAGGGGTCCTGGGCTGGTGATGCAGGGAGGGGGGGTTGTGGGAGCAGACACAAGGTGAGGGCAAGAAAGGAAGCAGAGGTCCCAGTGTGGGGGTGTGACTGGAGGTTGGAGTTTTGGTTTGGGCAGATGCTGTAGTGAGAGTGGGCGTGGGCTTAGAGGGCACTTCTGGAAGGGTGAGAATGGTGGGAAAACAGCATGGAGATGGGGGGGCGGTCCTTGGCAATGGAACTCACAGCTGTGGGCAGTGACAGAACACACTACAATTCTGAACCCTTGTTTTAGTCTGTTCTGACACTAAGACATACACAACGTGGAAACAGAAAACTTAACATCCAGCGCACTGCAGACAGATGTTTCCCCCTGGTTAGGGAAGCTTTCAGATGAGAGAACACCACCTTTTCAACAATTTCAGACAGAGCACACCTTTTCAGAAGTGCAGTTGGTTAGCACTTAGCCATAATGAAATAAGTTCAGCACGGATGTTTTCATAGGGAAGTGAGCATCAGCCACGGCAACGTGCAGTGCGAATGGGAGTATCCTGCGCTATGGGGCTTTGCCGTGAGAGGGTCAGAGGCATAATCGGTTGCAGCTGTTCCAGGCTCATTTCCACTGTCAGTGTAAATACTGGGGATGAGTGCACTGGCCGGCTAGACGTTGGGCTGACCTAGACTGCTTCTGAAAACTCAGGATGTGCCATTCCTGAAAGGCTCTTAAGTTTTCCCATCCCACCCTGATTGAAAACATTCCTTGTTCAGCCAAAATGCAAAGGAGAGAGCAAAGGGTCCAGTTCAACTCCTGCTGGGAGCGGTGACCAGTCTCAGCCAGGGCAGGAGCTGGCTGGCAGTGGGTGACAGCAGCCTGCTGCATCAAATCAGCCCAATTCTGGCATTTAGAAATCCAGAGTAGTGGCTCCCAGCCCCTCCAGTTTCCCTTAAAGCTCTGGAGTCAGATTCTGTTCTGGTGCTGGTATAGGGGCCTGCCAGTTTGGTAATAATTTCCTTTAAATGAACTGAAGACCTGGTTCATTGCACAGATCTGCAACAACAACAACAACAACAACCCCCCAAAAATCAAAAAAATCCAACCCAAAACAAAAAAAGCAACCAGCCAAAAAACAGTGAAAGGGCTCTTCAGGGAAGCATTCTGTCATGGTGAGCATGTGCATGTTATAGGAGCAATATCCTTTGATTCACTTAAATAATATTGTGGATTATTTTCTGTTTAAAAAAAAAACCCCAACAACCCCACAAACAAACAAAGAACCACCAAAAAACCCCCAACAAACAAAAAAAGCCTCAACATTTTAAGAAAGGAACAAAGAACGAAGAGTTTTGCTTTAAGAAAAATAGTTTGAAATGAGCCTAACTATGGCAGCATCTACCAGGCTGGTGTTTGCTACTTGGAGTAGTCCCATTTTAGCCACGAATGGGTGACAGAGGAAAAAAACCACACCTGGTGTAGTTGGTTATTTCTGGGGTTGATCACGGGACTTATTAATTTCTTATTATTTTTGTGAATTGGTAAGTTCTAGACTTGTATGTGTAAACAAGACAGATTTGTGTTTGACGAGCTGTTTGAAAAGTGATTCATCCAGAAGGAAAACAAATGGGTCATCCCTTGACACAGGTTACCAAGTGAGGTCACTGTGGTCATCTCTGCTCATCACAGTGGATCCTCCTAATCTGCTGTGGAACCTTTGAATGTTAAGGTTTTAAAAGCCTGCAATGTCTCCAGGTACCCGTTTCTGACTGTATTTTTGTTGTTGGGATGCAAAATCCTGGATGTGGCAAGGTACAGCTGTGCTTTCAGTGCAGCCTGGGGGTGTTGGTGTGGTGGGAAACTCTGTGTGAGCCTGACCTGCTGCGTGCCTGTACTGACTGCTACCGTGCACCGTGAACCTCATCCTTCAACTTGTGGTGCCTTTGCCAGCCCTGCCCCTTATTCCGAGGACTGAACCTGACCTCTAGAAATCACATCGTGCCTCCGCAAGAGTTAAAATCCATGCAAAAAGGCTTTACAGAGCTACTGAACAACATGTATTATCCCCATTAATACAGTATGGCCATAGGTCCCAGCCTCGGTGAAAGGCGACCTGGTGCATGATAGCTTTTAAACCTGCTTTCTGTTCTCTCTGCTGCACAGTACAACAGGCAAGAGCCATTATCTACGTACACACCTGCCAGTTAACACCTCTGATATTATTGTCCCACTGTGCTAATGAGGAAGAGAAGGAAAGATTTTGTACCTCATTTTCACCACGTGCAAGCTTTTTTTTTTTGCTGCTGCCCCAGTGCCTCCAGCTAGAGACCGCTTTGCGTTGGGCACGGGCAAATTAGCACTTGTCTTTCTTTGCGAGTTCCTCCTCTCCATTTATCACCAGCTTATGTGGAAATACATTCAGTTGGCTATACTCAAAGTAGGGTTTTCAATGAAAAGGTAGCTTTGTTTCCTGTATTTAAATGATGCCTTGGAGGTATGAAAGATCTTGCTTTTTGCTGCGAGGTATTGAATAGGTTTCTTGCTAGTGTATGGGGATGGAGGGAACCAGGAAATGTTTGTGAGTCTTGTTGCAAGTCAGAGGAACTTGGCAGCATGCTCCTACATGGGGAAGAAATTCTTCCCCGCTTGCTGCTGAGGTAGCCCTTAAACAAATAAATAAGAGGACTAGTCAGAATGAAAACTAGCTCTCCACCCTGGTGTGGAATCTGCTGGGTTTTGAAACTTCTGGGAGGATGATTTGCTGTTAGCCTTTCTTCCCTGTCTGGTCATCAGTGGAAGATCTGTGGTGGATGGAATACCCTTATCCCGATGCCTGGGGTGCAGCTGTAATCCTGGAGCAAGAGGCTTCTCTGAAGGCAGCCAACATGAGAGCTTCCAAGCTAGGTAGCAAAGGAAGAGGTGCACAGGCAGGGAGCCTGTGCATTGCACCAGCCTGGACTCATAAGGTGGTCTGAAGCCTTCATAAAGTCACAGCAGCTCTCACCAACTCCATGCGTGTCATCCCAAGGCTGTTCAAGATGAGGAAGGTGCTCTCCACCTCCACCTGTGCCCCTCACCTTGCATTTTACAGAGGGCTCTATGCCAATAGAGCATCTTTCCTCAGTAGTGTGATCCCCCCCACACCGGTGGCATCAGTTTTAGGGCCAAAATCCGTCCTCTGTTTCCAAAGCCATCTTGAAAATGGGCATAAAATACAAGAAAAAGGCAATTTTAGGGGGTCGTTGTTTGGGTCCTCTGCAGTGGAGCAGAGCAGAGCTGCCCTGTGGCCTGCGATGCCACATGGAGAAACACTGATGCTGTGCAGCGCGGTCTCGCGTACTCCACTGGCCTTGGCTCGTGTTTGGGCTGCCAGGAGTGATGGCAGCAAGCTGATATTTCTTTGCCATTTTGTTAGGTGGACCCAAATTTCTGCCAGCGGGGACTGGAACGCTTATCCTGCAGCAGATGTGTATGGCACAATCCAGCCCTTCCACGTGGTTTCCACCCTGGGTTGGGGTTGTCATTTCAGGGATGTTTAAAACAATGTGAATGTCTTGTTTCATTACTAGAATTACAGCAGAGATCTAATATAATTCAATTTCTAACTAAAAATAATTTCTATATTGTTCCCCCAAATGCAAGACATTGCTAGAATATGAATAGAACAATAGAAAAGAAGCATGCACACGTATGTATTAAACCCTTTTGCCTCAGTTTTGAGCCCCAAAGAAAACTAATTTAGCATCTTAAATTTGTTATCTCTTGCATAGACTTGTTTTGGTCTTTTTTTTTCCCCCAAATTCTATGTCATTGGATAATCAAATTGTATTTTGAGACCGCACTACAGCTTTTAGAAGTTTTAAAATAGAAAATATTGAAATGCAGTGGCTTTTCTAAAGAAGTGTTTTCTGTTGGGTTAGATTAAGGGTAACAGAAAATATATATTGGGCTGCTTCTTAATTCATTCTCTGCCCCAAATGGCTTCCAAACTTTTTAGCAATGTTCAACTTAGAGTTTTAGTGATTCAGTTTCACTCCAAAAAATTGTGGATTTCTTTTTAAAACCAGTTTTGGTAAAAGAGCATCATGACAAATTTGCAAGAAGGCAAAGGTTACACACTCAAGTAAGAATTCATTCCTTGGTTAAACATCACATCGTTCATATTTTTCACAGAGACAGATGAAACTCAAATTCCAGAGCATGATGCTGATGAAAGTGATCGTCTAGTCACAAAAGTTCCTTCTTTTTTTTTTTTCTTCTTCTCTCACCGTGTCTCTTTTTCCAATCCATGTTTATTTGTATTGCTGTCTGAATTGGTTTTGGACACTGACCTTACAATGTTTCCCTAACTCGAGACCTCACGAAGTGAAATACAGTTTCCTTAGACCCACGAAGGAAACAAATTAGATGGGACAGGTTATTTAGATCACGTTGTGCAACAGTACTGAAGGGAAAAGTCTTTGGCCCAGCTCCAGGCCAGCTGTGGCTTGTCGGACGTAGCTGACTCAGAGGATATCAGACAGTCCGTTCTGGAAGACACTGTGTGTGGTGACGAGATGGTTTGGAAAAGGCTCCCAGCTTGCTTTTGAGGGGGCAGGGAGAGGAAAAACAGTGCAAAGGCGAGGTGCTTCTCGCATAGTTTAGTTCAGAATAACCTGTGCGCTGGGGACCTGTGGGTTGAAACGCGTCGGTGCAATACTGCAGGGTAATAGTCTGTGCCTGAATTGCACCAGCCCAAGCTTTGAGGGAGCTCATGTCAGGAGCTGGGCTGTAAAAGTGGCTGCAATCGCTGGAGACCGCAGTCTGTTGCGCTTCCATCTGGAGCTGACTGAAGCCATCCCTAAAAATAGATGCCTGCCTGTGAGTCACAAATTACCAGTCTGAAAAGAAATTGGATTAGTAGCCATCAACCTTGAGTATGTTAGGACCCTTTCCGCAGATGTGTTTTGGGGAGTGGGTCCCCATCCCAGCCACACACGAGTACCTGTGGGTTTGGCAATGCCCTGGGCTGGAGGCTAGCTGGGGTGCTGGCATCAGCAGTGGCCGGTGGGCTGCTGGGCACTGTGTTTTCTCACAGGTAGGTTCTTTTTTTTTCTGTGATTGTCACTCTGAATACAAGCTTAATGCCTGAAGACTGGAGGCGGGACATGAGGAGGAGGCAATTTCCCCTGGTAGTAACTGCTCGTGGACCATTGGCACTCAGCATCGCTCCATCCCTGTGCCATGGGTAGAGTAATAGGGATTTGGAGGGAAAAAAACATACAGGTGGCTGTTGGCATATACTGTCCCCATTCCCCCTTCTTCCCTCTCTTGATGATGCTGCCTGAAACTCTGTTTCTGCTGGGAGTTAGTGTATGTCTGCTTAGAAACTAGAAACTCTTGAAGAAATTCACCTCTCTTGGTGTGTGTTGTACCATGGCTTTTTGAGGATCCAAGAGTGGGACTTCCTTCATTTGGGACACGGGATGATTGAAGTGTTGGGTACAAATAGTATTTGCTCCTAACTTGTTCCACCTCATTTAAAAAGGGCAGTGGAAGGGTTGAGTGTCTTGCCTCTCTCAGGCTTATGATCTGTTCCAGGTGGAGCCCCTCTGTTGGCAAGACCGGTGACTGGAAAGGGGAGGTTTAACTGCTGGAGTAACTGTGCCATTTGCTGGGGAAAAGTTAGCATGAAAAAATATTTAGTCAGAGCTTCAGAGCTGTGGAAAGAAGCCTGGCTGTTTCTTTAGGAAAACAAATGCTTTCCAAGAATAAACAGAAAATTTCCAACACCCTTCTCTCCTGATAAATAAAAATATTGGTGGCAGTGTCTTTAAGCCTCCCTTCTTGTATAGTTCCTCTGCTGACAGAGGAGAGGGGTGGGCAGACGTTCTCAGTGTCACCAGCGTCCCACCTTCCCAGGGCAGGGCTGTCTGGGCACCCTTTGCAGAGTGCTCTGCTGGCTTGTGCCTCAGCAGAGCTGCGATTTCTGCACGGGGCTTCCCAGGGTATCCCAAAGGAGATCTGCACTTATGATTCAGCTCTGGGGTGTGACAGCCTTCGGTGCGTCCGGATTCCAGGCGTCATTTAAAATAGCTTGTGGCTTAGCAGCTCAGATTCATTTTTAATAATCTTTTTTTTTTTTGGATTGCAAGATGTTCGTATTCACGTCCTTCCTATCAGAGCCTTTCTGAAATGAATGTATGCAGAAAACTTGTGTTTAGTTTGGGTTCCATAATATATTTGTCTTCCCATCAGTGTATTAAGGGACTAGACAAATACATGACCTGTTTGTAAGAATGCAATTCTATTTCCTGCAGTTGTTTTGAGGATCTTCTGTTTGCCTTTGTATGCAGAGCAACCCTGTAGCTGGAATTCATATGAAAGGAAATATCCAGCAGCATAATGGGTTTCACCTCCACAGCCGTATTTGCCATTCTTAATAATAGTGCTTATAGATCTGTGGTTCAGTTTTGCAGTTCACCACATATGTTAAGCATACAATTTCCTGTTATATTTTAGTTGGCAAAAATAGAACTGACATTTTTTCACCCAACTTGGCTTTTATTTGTTAAAATCCATATAAACCACTAGATTTATTGACAGTAAGTTTCAGGAGGACATCTTGGTTCCCCCAAACGTGAAGGCTACAGAAACTTAGAGAGTAAAGAGACCGACATTCCTCTCCTGCATTGTGATGCTTTCAGCACTGTCAGGAAAGCTCTGCTGGTCGTGGGGTGCTCATTTCCAGCTCGTGCAGACAGCAAGCAGCAGGGCACACCCTTGTTTCACTGAGTTAACCTTGGTCAACACCTCAGGAATGACCATGAATACTTTCATCTGAGGAGATCCCCTCCGACCGTCCCACCTTGCAGAACATGTTTGCCTCTGGACTTCCGAGGTCACCGCTGCAGATTTTGAAAGAGGACGTGGGAAGCACAGAGATGTTTTTGTCTACTAGGCCCTGAGAAAGGGTGGGTTTGGACTTTCAAAAGTTCAGATGCTGTTTCGGAGAGCTGCGAGAGGAGGAAATGAAGTCAGAGACAGACAGTAGCCCATGTAGGAGTCTCTTGCAAGGCAAAGTGGGACAGGATGGAGAAGGGAGAGAAGAGGTACAGCTGAAGCTGCTTCCCATCCTATTCACAGCATGGCCCTTCTGCCTGCGCTTGGTCTGAGGTTTGGTGTTGCAAGGAAAAATTCCAGACGCATTACTCATTTATGTTAGAGTCTGTTGACCTGATACTGTAAGCTGGGAAAACAGACTTGAAACAAAGAGGCCAGACATCAGTGAACAGAATGGTAATGACTTTACAGTAAATTGTATTGTTCTGAAGAGGTTAATAATATGCTCATATCTTGCTGAATGCATTAAAACTCTCCGTTAAATATTGTATGTTACTGGAAGGGAAATAAATTTTTATTTAAGCGGGAGCATTTTAATTTTATCACATTTCCTTTGATTTCCTTGAAGTCTCCAAAATTGATTTTACAGGATTTTCAAAGTGGAGAGTGTATTTATAGTTTTGTTAGGTTTGCTGCTGAAAACAAAGCAAGCAGGGCTTCGAGATTAACATGGTTAAGAACCAAGCTCTGCCAAAACTTACACATGTGCAACCGAAAGCCTGCAAGTATTCTCCATGCCCTAATTCAAACTACTCATATGAGTAAAGTTAAGAGCTTAATTGCATGCAGGTATTGTTTCCTCAAGATTTAAGTAATTTGATTTCTGAGGCTGTGAAGACCTGGTGTTATGCAGCTCCCATGACCCCTGAAATAAGCAAGCATTGTAAAAACCGCACAAAATGACTTCTTTTGTTAAAATATTACTGAGATGAATGCTCCCCTCCCTGCTCCGATCAATATAATCTGGACGTTACATCATTTCATCTGAAAGGGCTGCAGGTTTATATACTTTTTGCTGTGCAGAGCCATATGAAATGAAAACTAATGAGGTTCAAAAGGTTTCTGAACATCAAAAAAAAAAAGTTTCATTTCAGTTTCCCATCTGGAAACTTCCAGAACTGAGGGGGGAAGGGCTCCTTATTTTTTCCACAAGATCCTCCTGAGATCTTTTGTTGCTACGAATTCACCCTCAAGAACCCCCCCGAAGGTCGATTCCCAGAAGTTTTCCCTTTTGGGACAGACTCCTGGAGTTTTCCTCCGTGCTTTTGGCAGGGGTTAGCACAGACCGAATCCCATCCCGCGTTGTGGATGGGGCTGAGTGGGAGCAATAGACTGGCAGGGGTGGGCAGTGCCTGCTTGCACCGCAGGCAGGGCTGCGTGGAGGCAGCAGCAGGTCCCTGGCACCACTCTTGGCTGTTGCAGCCTGGCTGTGGCCATTCACCTTCCTTCCTCAGGCCCCAAGCATCGTTGCTGTAGCTACCCCCTCCCATCCTGCTTGTTACTTGGATTCGTATCCTTGGCAAAACCTTAGTGTTGACCCCTTGCATTTGTTTCAACTGAGACTACAGTTATCTCCAGTGAAGTGATTTTTGCATGTAAATGCTTGTGAGTCCAGTTAGAGATGACCTTCTTTCCTGAGCTGTGTTCTCCCCTGTTCTTTAATTCTCATGCATCCTTTCCTGATGAAAAGTGTTTTCTCGGACACCTCATCAGGCTGATGTCCTGCTTATGGGACAGGAGTTCTCTGATGACAGGGCTCTCTCATTTCAGACTAAATTAATTACTCTATTTAACATCTGCTGGCTCCCTGGAGCAGTTAAATTTAATAACTCTCCCCACTTTCTGTAAGATGGCTGTTTTTGTACAATAGCTCTGGCTCCTGGGAGCCTTTTTTCTTTCAGTTGTGACACCCAGGACTCTCAAAGCATTTAAATGGAGGGTGCTTGTGATCTACTTGTGACAACTCCCCCCAGCATCATCATTTGAGGTGTATATTTAAAAAGATGATGATTGATTTTAAGCCAGCCAGTTTTGGCCCCCAAACTTGAACTGTCTTAAAGTTGTTCTGAATTTTGGAGTTCAGAGGCAGGAGCTCATCCTTCCAGGGAACCTGGCACTACCTCAGACCAGAAAAAGCTTTCAAGTCTTGAAGCAACCAAAATGTTTTCCCTTCCCCTTGCAGCCCTTCTCACTGCATATGGCCTTCCATGCAGACAGAGCATGAGGCAGGAGGAGGTGGGGAGACAAGCAAGGTGCACTAAGGGATGTGGGGAGACAAGCAAGGGGACCACCAGAGAGATGGGGGCTATGGGTAAGGGAAGATACAGACCCTCCCAAAATGCAGTCCCCTTTCTTTCCTCCCTGGGAGCAACAGTAGTACCAGCCAGGCTACATGGCTCTGGGCCATCCTACCTTGTTGTTCTGACAAATCTCCAAGTTGCTTAAATCATTTACATTGATGATGTAGAACTCCTGCACTTGATAGACCTCTCAGCATCTTGACATTCACAGGTTGCTGTCAAATTCACCTATTCCACCGATTAAATAATAGAGAATAAATAATGTCACTGACAAACGGGCTGGATGATGATCACCCCAGTGCTGAACTGATACTGCTCACTGCCCTGCTGCAGCACCCCCTTAGTGACTCACTGCTTCCTGGTTGTCAGCTGGGTTTATATTCCCCTTTATTGTTTTAATAACTAGGCAATAGTTCTTTGCTTTCTGCAAGCCACCCTCGTGTCAGAGATTTTGTCAAAGCCTGACAAATGACTGCTTTTCCACCACAGAAGTCTTCAGTTTTACTACCTGTGCTCAGCAACTGCTAAGCTAAAAAAGAGCAGTCATTGAAGTAATAGGTCCTAAAAACAGAGTCGGTATTTGCTACGCAAGGCAAAACTGCAAACAAGAGCCATGGGTGACTCGCTGAAACACTTTGGTGTGATGTGTTTCCAGAGGTTCAGCAGCCAGCAGAGCACTGTAGATGGCTCCATATGTGACTGCAAAGGAAAATAAATTAAGGAGCAGGAAAGCCAAGGAGAGGCTTGAGGCAAGATGCTGATACAATTACAGCAGAAATGAAACCCAAGCGCTCTCTGAAGAGGTGAGTAACACGTATGGTAGAACTGTTAATGTACCTGACACAATACTTTTAAAAGCAAAATCCTGTTCATTTCCTCCAGTAGGTTTGTTTCACGAGGAACAGGACATGTAGTTGGAAC
The DNA here is from genome assembly GCA_027560015.1 of Chloroceryle amazona. Classification (NCBI taxonomy): domain Eukaryota; kingdom Metazoa; phylum Chordata; class Aves; order Coraciiformes; family Cerylidae; genus Chloroceryle; species Chloroceryle amazona. The sequence goes on along the minus strand of JANHFX010027113.1, from coordinate 17,915 downwards.
ACAATATTTAAGGCAATATGCTATGGGCTGGCAAGCAGCCATCTGTCCTGGCTGGCCTCAGTGCTGAGGGTGAGAAGCTGGTGGCTGACAGGGTGCTGTCTCCCACGTAACCTGCTCTGGGAGGGGCTGCCAGGTTGTAGGACAGTGGGCTCCTGAGGAGGTCTGTCCCCCTCTACCCTGCTCGACAGCAGCCCGAGCACACTGGCCTGGATGAGGGGCGAGTGAGCCGGGTGCTGCAAGTCTGGGTTGTGCGGTGCAGCTGAGTAGTGGTTGGGGAGGCAGCTCCTTGGCTTCTCCCTTTGCTGGATAAAAACTCTCTGCAGCTCCAGGGAGAAAAGTTTACATTCCTTTTCTCCCCTGGCTTCCTCATGGGTTACCATCCCTTTTGGTCCTGCGGCTCCCCTTTGACTTGGGTTGTAGTTGTCCCCATGACACTGGCTGCCTCCCTGCCCTCTGCTGTCGGTCTCTCTCCGGGTTGTGTGCTGTGCCACTCCAGGGTGACCTGGGGAGCAGCAGAGCAGAGGGATAGCACAGACCCTCAGTCACTGCTTTCCTCACCTGTTGCACAAAACAGATCACAGTATCATCAGCAGAGCCCTGGTTGTTGCAGGGCCCTGGTTTCACAGGCTGGTCTCTTACAGCACAATCATATTTGAGAGCATAATTGCTTTATCTCACAGTAACAAATCAGGTTAGAAAATGAAGCCCAAATGATAAAGTACCTAACAGCAAAAATTGAGAAGTCAGATTCCAATACATATTTGGCTTTCTCAACTTAAGGAGCAGCAGGATAAAGGCATCTATTCTCCCTGCTGGTTTTTTGTTTGTTTTTTTCTTTCCTCCAGTGAAGGCTGGAACGTCAGACCCCTGGTGCTGTCAGAAGCAGGTATTACAGATGCTGGAGAGAGATGGGGGGAGGCAAAGGAGAGAAAGATGAGTGTGAAGGGTTATCTCAGCTGTATCTGTCCTGAGAAGCAGTGGTTGCAGACAGCAGAACACAGAAGGAGGTAGTCCTGCCTTTATGTGAGGTTGTCACGCATGAGAGATGCACATCATCAACAGAGGGAGAACTGGGTAACTAATATTTTCCAATAAAGTTGTTTCAGAGAAGCACAAGTGGTTGTACTGACAAAATATTTTCTGGTTATTTTATTCTTGATGCCAACTCTATTTTCTAGAAGTTGCCAGTCGGTAATTTTGCGTTCCAGAATCAATCCCAAGGTATATATAGGGTATGACACTCCCTCCCGGCCACCTTCACTTGCTGGCACTGGCAGGCAAAAGCAGGGGCTCTCGACAGCAGGCAACACAGTGGGATGTAGAAAAGCATTTGAAGGTAGAGGTTAGACCCACATGGGGAGCCTTGAGCACCAGCAACCTTTTTTTCCTCCTTGATTTGCTCCAAATTCAGAGGAGGTGTCCACTGCTTCTCCAGAAAATCGTGTCTTTAGACATGGAGATCTCTGGGTTTATTTTTAGGCATAGGGCATTAATGAGACAAGGATGTCTTTCTGATGGACGAAAGCACTCTTCCTTCTAACCGACAAGCAATGTACCGATATGAAATAATACAGTGAAGGAAAACAAATAACAGCAACTAGCATTTCTAATTAGTCCTATGTACATTTGTATAGGAGTGGGAATTAAGTGCTCTGGACTATATTTAAAGGATGATACAGCTGCTTTCTGCTGGTACTTTCATTTTCATCCATAATGACTTGTTTGTCTCTGATAAAGCCACATCTAATGGGTCTGTGAGTCAGGCCCCTTGGTAGACCTACCACGTTCTTCCTGAAAGAGCACACAGGAGGAGACTCCCAGGGACTCCCCAGTGCGGCGTTTTTTCAGAAAACAGGCTCCTGCAGGGTAACTTTTCGAAGCAGAAAAAAACCTCGGGTTAAAATAAAAGGCTCTTTTTGTGTCCTTGAAGGGCAGACCCTTCTCCTAGTCTTGTTTTTGAGCCCAGTGCTTCCTGTGTGACAGCCTCCAGCCCACTCCCCCATGTCCCTGGGCAAGTCACCATCTCTGCATTGCCACCAAGGCTGGCTCCAGGGTGCTCCCTGCTCCTCCTGGGAGGCATGCCAAGACCCCCAGGCATTGCAGTCATCTCTGCCCACTCTCACGCTCCCTCTCCAAACTGAGTGTGCCCTGAGCCCTCCGAGGAGGGACAAGTCCCCTCTCCTCGCAGAAGGCTCCAGCAGACCCAAAGTGCACCAGTGAGAGCAAAGCAAATTGGCAGCTGCTCTCCCTGCCTCTGCAGCAGGCTGGGACACACTGTACACACGCAGGCAAATGAGAGCAAACACATAAACCAGAGCCAGGCCACAAAACTGCCTATGTAGATCAATCCCTCTCTTGCAAAACTACTGTTTGAGACGGTTTTAGAGATGGATTTTTGAGCCTCCCCAAAGCAAGGGCATGGAAAATGATGGGAATAAAGGTGACCCCATGGTATTGCCACGGGCAGTTGCGTCGGCTTCGCGGTGCGTTGCTAATTTGTAGTAAGATTGTGGCATCCGTTGGGGGATGTAAATACAGATTGATGTCAATCTAGCGTAGAAACTTGAAACTGCTTAGTAATATCCGGCTGCACGAGATTGTTCCTTTGCAAGTTTATTTACATTCATTTTATAGTCAGAAGCGTGAGGAAGTGCACTGCGGAAGGCGATGGGAGCAGCTCTCGATCTGCTGGTACCGCCTGAAGTGCCTAGACAGCAAAATCACGTTCTTATTTTTTCTCTAAATAACTGAAAGGGGAAAAAACCCTAACATCTTTTGTCTGTGAAGGCTTTGTTTATACTAAGGAAAGTTTATACAGCTTGTAGAGAATTAATTTGTAGGAAATGAAACCTCTGTATCTTCTCCATCTTTTATACATGGTCACCACCTCATTCCAAATCACACCACCACTTGGGTTAGGACTTCGGGGTTATCAGCAAGATTTCGGGTTTCAGAAAGAAATGCTTTTGATTTTAGATTGAGAACAATGAGTAGAAACAAGACCTGCTTTATAGCCTTTTCAGAGGAGCAAGGCTCTGTTACTATCCTGACCTAAATCGGAGCGATCCTGGAAGGATGCAGTAGATCCAGTTTGCCCTACTCTTTGTGTCATGGGACGCATTTTATGTTGGTGCCACCAGGTGCAGCTGGGAGTGCATTGTGTGCTGGCCTTGCTCTTGCAGAGGACAAGGCACCAGCAAGAGGTGGGCGAGGGCTGGGGTGGGTCTTGGTCAGCAGCTGCCGAGCTTGGTGCGCAGCCGCTGTAGGGATGATCAGCTCCGCTGGGCAGGAACGGGGAGGCACGGCTGGCTTGTGGGCATGGGAACCAGGAGAGCTGTCAGAGTTGCAGGAAAGCAGTATCAAAGTGACAGACCAGGCTCTGCCTCCTGCTTCCCACCAGCTGGAGAAGGGTCAGGAAAAAGCCAAACTTTCCAGTCAAAACTGAACGGGAAGCTTTCAGTGTTTGGGGTCACTTTAAGAATGTAAAAAGGACAGACTCCCGAAAGAACTTTTTATATCCTCTGGTCCTCTGCCTCTGCACATCCTGCTCCCGTGGGCAGCAGGAATGACAAAAGCCTGAACTATACTTGTAATATTTTTAGCCCGTGCTGCAGCAAGAGGTGCCGGACATCTTATGGGAGAGCACGTTTCCACAGCCCTTCTCAAACATTTGGTTTTATCTGTAAGGCTTGGGCAGAAGTCAGCTGCTATCTGAGTCTCTGCCACTGGTGTCTGTCTATCAGCTGAAACAAATATGCTTGTGCTCGTGAAAGGAACCTGTCTTAAATGGACTTGGTACCTGAACAAAAACTGCTTGCAAGGCCACTTGAAATCTGTGGCCAGTGAACCTGAAATCCTTCTCAAGGTGCAGAGGAGGAGTAAACGGATCCAGGGGTTCAGGCTTCAGCTGCAGCCGTGTGCAGTCGGACGTTGCATGGCTTTGGGAAGCTGCTGGGCTGCGCGGTGCCGTGAGGTCTCCATGCCCCACACTGCTGGCATTTGGCACTCTGAGGGTGCCCAGCTCATCAATAGCTTCCAGCCCTTCCTCCATGGTGCTGTTTGAAACTGCCTGATGGTAGAAACCTTCTTCACACCTGGAAGTAAAATCCTGGTTGGGTTCATCTGATAAACAGGAAGGAAGCAAAAGCATCATTTCAGTGTTTTCAGTAGATTTCCCTTGCCTTCCCTGGGGATTCCAGTGCTCCCTTGGACTCAGCTGGCTTCTGCTGCTCTCATGGCCTTCCTTGTTTAGCCTGGCACAGCTTGAAGTTTTCCACTGAACCATCACCAGGCGTTCCTGGTAGCATCCACTCCCCCCCCCGCCCCACATCCCCAGGCTGTGGATGCCTTTTAAAACCGAAATAAAAGGAATGATAAATAAATAGTATAATCCACGACTCATGTGAGAGAGAAGGAAACAGACTTAGTAATAATTGAGGGTCAAAACATAAAGGAAAGACCAAACAGGAAACAATGGGGGGGACAGGACAGGACACAGCAGGGGTTGGATGTGACTGGGGACTTCGAACTCACAGCTCTGTTGTCAACTGGTGGCTGATAGTGCCGGTGGCCTCCAGTCCAGGTTGTAGCAGGTCATGGTACTCCTGTCACGTGGTGTCTGACTGGTGGGTGTCCCTACACTGAAGAGAAGTTCATGTTTTTCTGCCATGCTGGCCCAACGGGGCACCCCAGCAGCACGGCCAAGCGGTGCAGACAGGTCCACATGGAGCCCTGCTCTCCTGCAGACCGTGCTGGAGGGCTCTCATGGACTTGGTCCAGCACATCTGATGAGTATTAAATTCAATGCATTTTTTAAGGGGGAAAAAAAAAAATTCATATTCCTTTTCAAGCTGGATCATGATGTCTTTAATTTATATTTTTTTAAAGAAAGGAGCAGTGCTTGGAGGGAGAGACCTCTGCCACACAAAATCGGTATCAATTACTGTGCTGTTAAAGGCTAGGCCATGCATGCACACTGCAGCAATGACCAAACCAAACCCTCTTTATGCAGGGAGTACCTAGCTCTTTCATAGTATTTGTGGCTGTAGTGGTAGTTGAGCTATTAGAGGAACAATTGATGAGGCTCGCTGACGTCAATACTTGAACTTCACCTGTTTTAGGATCAAAAATAAAAATGCATGTCTGCTAAAAAATATAATTTGAGATAATCAGAGACATATAATAAGAGCTCAAATAATTGGTGTTCCTCTCTCATTTAGCATAGCTGTTTGTCTGTATTCAATTTCCTCACATGTTTTGGTTATTGCTTTTGGTTATTACTGGCTACACCTAATGACAAGTAAACTTTTTTTTTTTTCATTCTGTTCAAAATGTCCTCGTGTCATTTTGCATTTAAGAGGAAAATACACACGTGTCTGGCTGAAGTCCTAGTTAAGTTTTGCAGTTGCAGATTGCTCCTTTATTCAGAATTCAGGCAGGCTGGCTGTTTGGCCTTGGTGAGCAACTGTGTGTGAGCAAAAGGAAAGACTCAGGGATTCATCTTGGAGGTAAAGGTCTCGTTCTTCACTGGCAGTTCAGTACTTCAGGGTCAGTGCTGTTCTCTGAAGGTCAGGTTGTAATTCAGCACTTTAGGGTACGCGCCAGAGGCCCAATTCTGCTTTCCTACTCTAACCTGTGTCACTCAGTATTTCTCTGGACCTCCTGAACTACTCCACTAAACTTAGTACGGCACTCGGGACCTAAAAGTTGTCATTCAACATTGCAGTGAAGGATTTAAACTATATAGAAATTCACATATGCAAGAGTTGAAATAAAGGTTTTAAGAGTTTCCAAGTAATGGATAAAGAGCCTTCCAAGCCCTAAAGAAAAATAGCTTTTGCCCTCATCCGTGTCCATGGCAGACCTCCCCTTGCTGGCCGCCCTGAGGTGCTGTTAGACCTTGCACGGTTGCTGGTGGGTGCCCTGGCTGCCCATGGCATCCCTATCTCTGTGTGATGGGCACTGTCCTCCCTGGGGGAGCTGTGTTGTCTTCATGACATTGCTCCAGGTAGCCTAGGAAATGCCCAGCTCCAGGTAAGGGAGGGATGACCCCGGAACACCTCCATCTACAGCCAGCTGGCTGGAACTTGGGTGGGAGTCCCAGAGGCACCCTGGCTCCTCTTCCCCCTGGCACTGCTCGTGGCTTCTCTTGCTTCTCCAGTAATGCAGGCTGACCTCTCGGTTGCCTTGCAATGTTCTCAGCAGGAGCTTTCTTTTACCACCTCCCTTGGCCAGAGCTCTCTCCTTCCCAGCCCCCCTGCCCTGGCTTTAGCCGCTGATGTTACCAAAGTTCAGCCCCCAACCGATCTGTTGTTACTTGGGTCTCTGTCCAGGGTATATTAGTTTGAAAAAGAGGATCATGAAGTTTAACAGCTTTCCTGTAATTTCTTCTGTCACCTCTGGGGATTTTTGCTCAGTTCTGAGACAAAACTGTGCAGAAAAGGCAAGGCAGTCCCTCGTTTAAAAAGGGCTCTGTTCAAGGAATGCTCCCCCTCCCCAAGCAATGTCTGAATGCTCTCCTCGGCCAGCTGAAATGTGTATATCTGAGTACCATCTTTTGCTGAATGTTTACTCTTAGGAGATTTCTGATGAGATTACTAGATGACCTCTTAAAGCCCTTTCCCACCCAATTATTTATGATTCTGGGTTGCTCCAAGTTCTCATAATGGCTCCTTTATGACTCCTTACATCGTTTCCTTGCTATTGAAGTTAAATGAATTGGTTAGTAAATTCCTGGATGCCCCTTTTTATAACTCAGTTGAGTGCTATATTTCGTGGCTCTGAAATCCTTTGGCACTTCATCTGTTCTCCGTGAACTTTCAAAAAATCATTGCTCAAGGTATCACACTTCCCTCTATTAGCTCAGTTAGCAATCCTGGATGTTTGTCGTTCAGTCCTGTGGGTTTATAAATACTTTCCCAGGAATTCTTTTCATCTTTCCTTTTGATTTACTCATGGTTCAATCAAATCATCAGTAGAATCCAAGCCTCAAAGTTCTCTTCCCCCACCCCCAATTACAAAAAGGCAGCAGTAATTGCTGAAGAGGCTTCAGTTTCCTCACACAGGAAAAAATGCTCTTGGTTAAGACAATCAGCTGAGGCCCTAAAAGATGAATTCCTGCTGTAGAGTGAGCAGCTTTCCCGTTCCTAGTTGTAACCACCACATTGGTCAGGCAGCGTACATATTTGCCCTCTGTAAAGGAAAGCTGTCGGTGAACCGCAAATAAATATTGGATCTGAATATCAAGACCATCGTAGCTTGATGAGCTGACCTCTCTAACCACGTCTCATTTAATAAGTTTCCTTCAGAATTCAAGTTCCAGCAGGTCAGGCAAGGTATTCCAAAATGAGATTAGGCAAGTTAATGTCATAGTCAGAAAAATACTGATAAGAAGTCTATAATACATATAACAATCCACTGATTTTAAATGTCCTGAATCCCCTTGATGAGAGCACTGGTAATGACATAAATCTGGTCGAATCTTGAGTGAACTGGGCAAAACCTCCCTCAAAAGTGTGAACTTTCTTGAGTGATTTGGACAGAACTGTAACAGAATAAAGAGTTGTTCAGATTACTTTTACACGGCTCCCATATGCCACGAAGGAAGCTGTAGTTGAATCTAGATGAATGCTAATGCACCATTCTACAAAGGCACCTGTAAGCAGATAAGAAATGGGTTTAGCAGCGATCAAAAAACTATATTGAACAAATAAACCCAATAGTTCCTGGTTAACGGGGGTACTTCTGTTGAGATCAATCTCATGACAATAAGCCTATGGACCACTCATAGTTCTGTGCTGGTCTCAAAACACTCTGGCTTGAAGCAGAGGCTGTTCACTTAACTCTGTTCAAAACCCTTCCTGCACGTTTGCAGTCAGAAAAACTTCCATGTGATCTAGAGAAGAAAGGTGCTGAGGTCCTGATTCTACGCAGACGCATATGTTTACACCCATGAATTAGAGTGGGAACTTTCATGTGCAGAAAGCTTAGCATATGTGTTAATCTTTGCAGGACTGACATGCCCAGTCCTGTACACATCCTTGATGGAGCTTGTTTTGCTGCCAAGTGTTTATCCTGAGCTCCAAATGGGCCAGTCCTCCCTCACGGCAGGGTGTGAGCTTCCCCCACAGCAAGATCTGCCTGCAGAGAGATTTCCCGCAGCAGCTCCAAAAATATGTCCTTTGGAGAAGGCTTTTTCCCACCTTCTGCAAGTCTCAGCTCGTATAACATTCAAACTTTGTTCTCGTGTCGCATCCCTCCTTTATAGGAGATAACAACCCCGGCTGCTTTTTGTTTTTCAGGCTTCTCCAGAGTTTTGCTCTTTCAATTTCAGTCAATTTTCTGTGCAGTTGATCTCTGCCTATGGATATAAGGCACCAGCGCTGTTTAGTGTTGACAACGTGTACTTGCAGACCTCGAATTTTGCTCTCAAAGTGGCAAGAGTGGAGAGGGACTTTTATAGAAATAAATAGCCAAATATTATTTCCATTATTCCATAATATTTCTCATTCAACCAAATATTACTTCAGCTCAGCTCCAATAGTTCCAGGCGACAAGGAGTAGATTATGTCACTAAATGCGGGCAGTATTTTGATGTGTGGGTGTCTGTTGAAAAATTGACCGTGCTCTTTTGAAGAAGCCACTGTGTGGTATTTTTGAATAGTCCAAATCAGCAACATCTCTGTGCTCCACTCCTGTAGATCACAGCTCTGTCCATGTCCTCCCTGATGCGTCCCTTCTGTTTGAATTGTTTTGTTGCAAGAAATCCTATCTAGGAACAATATTTTACCAAGATCTTCAGTAAAGCACTCGTCATCCTCCCTTCTTCTTCCTCCCCCACAGTTTCATTTGCTTTCACACTTGCAAATGTTCCTTCTACAGCTGATTGCTTACCTCCTGTTAAATAAAAAATAATGGAAATCTGGCTGGTAGATTTGCCTGCGAGAGATTGCGGGTGCTTAAACACAACCATTGCGCCCAAAGACCGTACTCAAGGAGTGATGCACAACTTCACCAACTGGTGTTTACAGCTGAAATATTTTCTGAGTATGTGAACCACAACAAACTTCCCAGTGCCTGTGTAAACAAAATCCTGTACAACAGAAACCAGGGGCTATCCATATTCATGAACAAACTTGAAGATTTTTTTTTTTTTCTCTTAGCAATTTAAATGGTACCTAGCAGAGACAATGAGTTGAAATCCAGGCACGAGGAAATTAAGCAGGGTGGTAATAGAGACTCTTCAATGTACTTAAACCTATGTCATTTGTATTCCTGGAAGGATCACTATTTTCTAAGCTTCCTCAAAGTGTGAAGCGTGTCTCTGTTTCCCACACACATCACTCCACAGACATAAGTCATCTGTTAAAATAGGCTCTGTAATAGTCTGAGAAACGCCTCTGTATCTAGCGTGTTTGTTTTGGCATTCGTGCTCCAGGCAGGTGCACGGGAGAAGGGCCCAAGGCAAGAGGGGAGTGATGGCTGTCAAAGGGGCCTGGGACACTTGAGGACAAGCAGGGAAGATGAAGGCGTTTATGAAAAGGACCACACTCGTAATCCTCTCTTCTCTTAGATGAGTGGCTCAACGAATCAGAAAGGGACAGTTTTGGGTGTCTGATATGCACACACAGGACCTTTGCTTGGACACCTCCACAAGCTTCTCTGTCCTCTTGTTAAGCAGCTGAGCAGAACAATCCCTATCAGAATGACCAGAAGCAAGCGCAGGATGCACAGAATTGCAGCCTTGGCCTCTGGAGGCCATTTGTCCAAAGGCAAGAGACATCCCAGGATAAGGATGTGCAGAGAGAGGCATGTGTCGGAGCGCTTTGCTAACAGCTAAAGCCAAACTCCTCCATGGGGCATGGCAGCAAGGAGAGGATGCTGTGGGTTACTTGGGGAGTAGGCTGCCCAAACCCAGGTATGTGGTTCCTACTTAGCCTGGGATCTTTCCCTTGGGGGTGGGGGCAAAGGTACAATTAAGAGGTCAATGTCACAGGGGGATCAAAGAGGAGAAAGTCTCAGAGTATTGTGGTTTTAATTCAGTTTAATTCAGGAATTTGAGTTTCCAACAACTGTGAGCTGGAGTCGGGGAGGCACCAGCTGTTGCTGCCAGGGACAACTCGCCGTAGCTACACCAGAGGAGCGAGCGGCTGGTGCTGTCACCTCCTGAAGCATCGTGCTATGAGTGAGGCAGGTGGTAACCAGCTCTGAGCTTCTCTGTTCATCAACTCAGAAAACTTCTAAAAAAGATCAGTTCCAGTTTGATTCTCTACCTGCACAGACCTGGTGACCATGTATGTAAAGGGCAGTATTCCTATGGAATTCGGTGGAAAAAACATAGAATCCTAGAAATGTCTGGGTTGGAAGGGACCTCCAGAGATCATCCAGTCCAACCCCCTGCTGAGAGCAGGGACAGCCTCAACTAGAGCAGGGTGCTCAGAGCTCTGTCAGCCCCAC
>JANHFX010027112.1:32456-48466 GCA_027560015.1 Chloroceryle amazona | reverse complement strand
GGAAGGAAGGAAGGAAGGAAGGAAGGAAGGAAGGAAGGAAGGAAGGAAGGAAGGAAGGAAGGAAGGAAGGAAGATTGTTAAGTGATTCTGAATTCATTTTAGCAAACTGCTTTTTTGCTACATAGAAGCATATTTATGTTTTTAATTAAAAAACAAAGAGGCTGTAAATTGCTGGTCATTTTTGTGATGTTCTGTCAGTGCCCATTAATGCAAATATAGAAGATCTATTTCATAAAATAAATATATGGAGAAAGAATTCATGTGGCAGTCTGATAGTCTCACTTCTTACAGTACCTAGCGCAACCTAGCTATAAACTAGCTGATGTCTCTCAGCTCTACAGTAATATATATGTTAATAAATTCCACCGGTTAAAATGTGATGCTCAGAGAAGGATTACTAAACAGCTACTTACATAAGCATTATCAAAGAGTTGTACCTATTTTATATAACTGATCAGTCATTAAGCACAATAGGGAAAAGAACAATACACAGGGGACTTGCATGGAATTTTGCTTTTTTTATATGTAGACTAGCAACTCGAATAGTATTCAGAAGAGACACAAAGATGATAATAATCAGATTTGCTTTTTCAGTGCTGTCACCGTTACTGGGTTAGCTGCACATCAGATCCCTCCTTAGTCCCTCCCTGTCTCACATGTGCCTTCCTGAGTGGCAGATGAGCTACTTTGCGCCCCCTGAGGTTAAAACCTGTAGATCCCTGACTCATAGCCTCATCCCCAGCTGCAGCGGGTTACCCAGCCAAACAGGACTCCACAGCAAACCCTGCTGAATTTAGTACTTGAAAGGGACCTTTATTCGGTTCAACTTCCAGTAGGGGATGCAATGACTCAGAACAGGTTTTTCAACACAAAAGTTCATCACTAAGACCATATGATGATAAAAAATGTCCCCAAAACAGAAGCAAATCAGTAAACATTATCTGAGCTAAAACTTAAGTAGGTCTAACTCATGTCAGACACTATCCCTAGAGGATGGAAAGTCGCTAGGATGTAATACCAATCTCTCTATTTGTCTTCTCTCCCTTCCCTCTCAGATCTGGCTCAAGATTTTTCAGATGTGAAAACCCCTCAGAACAACTGAGATCCTAGCTATTTCTTAGCAAGATACTCCAGCAAGACACACATGAAAACCACTGAAAAATACTAGTTCTTCTACATTCTTCCCATCTTAAAATTTATGCGAATGTGGAAAATGTTTACTACATATCTCTTTTCCCACAAAATCAATCTGGGTCAGCTCAAAAATTTAAAAATATAGAATTTTTAAAAGCCTGCAAAATAAAACTAGACATAAATTCCTGTTTAGTAGTTTAAACTTGCCCTAATCATAGCATGGTCAGAAGTAAAGGATGATAAAAGATTTTGTTAGGTTCAGACAAATGGCCATTGTTCCAAATAGAAATTATCAAGGAGTATTAAGTTGACAGTTTTGCAATGACAAGATTTCTGTTTAATCATGTACAATGCAGGGGTGTGTACCCACAAAACATAGAACTCGGAATCTGGAAGAACCATCTCATCCTGCAAGATTTCTCAAAGTGAGGAGCACAGTCTTCTGCAAAGGCCACAAAATGAGCAGAGGCTGATGAAGATGGGAGCGAGACACACATCTCTTAAGTTCTTGTTCTTCAGGGTCCATATTTCTTCAGGGTCCAGCATAGTGTAATGCCAGGATGATTGCTTAAGGCTCTCTCTAGTTGAAGTGATCTCTAGATGAAAGGATCTCTGAAGTATCATTTACTCAGTAGCCATGAAGTGCCCCCAGAAGCAAAGGAAAAACCCAGATGATCATAATTTATTTAATCATGGCCCTCCTCAACTTTTAAACCATTAGACCACTCAAAGAACATTCATAAGAGAAAGCAGTAATCTTATTATTCTTATCTGCACATAGTACTATGGTAGACCTTGTATCATTTTTCCTAAAAGTGACTAGCATATAAAAATTGTGAACTGCTGCCCAAAAGGCAAAGTTTTCCATAATTGATCATTCATGTGTTTCATGTACCTCCTTCTGAAACAGCCAGTATTGGCTGCTGTCAGGGACGAAATAATCTATTAGACAAACTTACACCGATCCAGTGTAACATGGTAATTACTAAATGTTGGTTTTGCTTAATTGAATACAGAATATTAAGTATTTATTTAAAGACATAGGAAAGCAGTGTTTAATGATATCCTATGGAGTTCACAGATGAACAAGTTTGCTATTATTGCTGTTGTATCTTGGTGGAGGCTTCTGATGCTGATTTTAAGATATCCAGTCATTTTTCATCCCCTGCCCTTAGCTATAACTCTTGTGCTATTTCAAACAAAACCCACAAAGCAGTGACCCCCCCCGAAACAGAATGATATTTGGGATGACAAATTCTGTCATCGTATTGTTGTAAAGACACAATTTTAAAAAGTTAAAACAGATATGCAAATTGCAGTGTCTAGTATTCAGAAACATGCCTGCAGAAACATCAGGTAAGTGCAGTCGAGAAAGAAAAATGTTGCAGTTCTAGGGATAGCACCTTGAATTTAAAAACAGGGCTCCAGTTGAGGGCTGCAGAATGCAAATTCCCTTGTTGAACTGCTCAATTATATATATTTAAAAGCAGAGACCATAATTCAGAAAATCACTGCACATATTCTTAAGTCCAGTTCTCCTGGGAAAGAGGGAAATCTGTTGACCACATGCCTTCTGTGACTGCTGTCAGTGAAAAGAGTCTGCAGCAAATACCCATTGACAAGCCTGTTCTGGCAGAGGTGGGGTAACAGCTATGGCAGCAGTTGCTCCTGGCATTGACATACTTATCCCTCCTTTCTGTTGGTATGAGTGATTTCTTTTCTAGGATGTGACTTTGCTAATTGTACAAGGTACACTAATCCAAATATACCAGCATCTTTGTCCTAGTAAAGGGCTGTAAGAAGCCTTTTCTCAAGTAGTTTGCTACATAAGGACACTCTCCAGTACTGGAAACAAAGAAATAAAAGCAGAGAAATATAAATATATTGTTATTTAATGCCATCTGGATTCCAAGGATAAAGTAAAGGAAAATATACAGCAGGCTTCTTTTCTTTGGTGGAAATCTTTCAGTTGCCTGACAAGAGTTTTCCTAGAGAACAATAAAATACATATCTGTTAAAAGATGAATGGACAAATTTGTATGATTTACCATTGCCAAGATTCACAAACTCCTTTTTCAACTGCCTGTTTGTCAGTTCAGTCCTGCCGTATATAGGAGGTATAGACGCTAGCCCGAGCCACATGCCCCAGTGCACCAGCACACACTGATCACATGCCAGCCCATGCTCACCAGTCCAGGCTCCTGCTCAGGGGGGCAGACACGTGTCTCCCCATGGCACAGGAAAACAGGTGATGCACTCTTGGGAGAAGACTGATTGGAAACAAGCCTTCAAAATCAGCAGCATGATTATCAGTTTGCACATGAAATCACTTTTGTGGAAGGGAGTAATGCAGCAGCTCAGGGCATCAGACAAGCAGTCCTGATGTGTCACACAGCTGCAGAAATTAATCTGTGACACTCCAGGACTTGTATAATGCAGATCGTATTGGTTCGTTCTGGATATGAACCTCTGGAAGGACCTGTGACACACAGATAATAGACTTTATTTAGAAAGTATCTCCCACTTCAGTAATAACAATGACTTGGATGAAACCAGCCTTGAAGGTGTGTCTGCAGTCACCGTATTCTGCAAGTGGCTTCAAAGGAAGCATTACAGAAATTATCACTGAAAAAGTTATTAGTGTCAACAATTTCAATAAATTCCATTTACTTGAGTGCTTTTGTCAAAGGTAATTAATGTAATCTAGTTCATTTTCCTTTTAACTGTATGTTTACAAGACTATTTTTTGTATAGTAAAATACAATTTGGATCAAATTAAATGTTATAATTTGAGAATTTTCTGCATAGTCACTCAGTTTTTCAAGTTGTGATGGAAGTCTTGTCAGGTTAATTCTACAGAAAGCTTTGGTTTGCAACTTTTTGTGACAAATATTATTATCACACATTTAACATCTTGAAAATATCTAAAAAATAATGAAAAGAGCTTGTGGATAGGAAAGACACAATTTCCAAGGAAGGTATGTACTCATGGAGGTAAAGAAAATCATAAAAGAGTAGGTTTTATAAATTGAATTAGAGTGATCTTTCCAAGAATAGAGTTAATGACACACATAATGTCTTAGTGTGTATGTGTATACAAAGACTTGCTATTGTCAATCCTTTATGCACAGAAAGGCATAAAAACTTGTACAGAAGTTGGATGGTTAGACAGTGCCATCGAAAGAGCTTGCTGAAACGGACCTGTCTGGTTTTGGACAAAGCTTGGATATTCCGAGGTTGGAAAATGAGGAGAAAAAGGCAAAATTTTTCTAAAAAATATAAATCAAAAAAGGTTTGTCATAAAAGAGTATTTGCTTCTGCTTTACTATTTTAATTTCTATATTATAGATTATATCAAACAGAATGCACTGCCCTTTTAAAACTAAACACTTTAACAACTTCCTGTGAGACTAGAATAGAGATACACACATAAATATCCCTTGTGAAACCTCCCAATTTTGTCAAATCAGCACTGTCAGAAAAGTTGATCTGCATGAATTTTTTAATTAGCTTTAGCCCCACAAATCACCCACACCTTAGCAGGTGTAATGGTGGAATGACAGCATTCTTCCCTGCTCTGACATACATATGTCATACAGCTGGACAAGCAAGTGGGTGATTGTACATAGTTTCATGCTTTTCCTTCACTCTGCTTGTAACAAATATGAGGAGTCCAGATTACTCCCCAAATACAATGTCCCAATATCTGCTTAATTCCTAACATGGCAAATTCAAGTACTAAAATCTCTCTGATTTGTCAAAGTCATAATGACAGATGAGCCACCAAAACACCACTTCACTGCCTTTTTTTTTTTTTATTTTATACACTAACAGATGGTGTCATTTTCAGACATCAGACATCTAAGACCTGTGCAATGACAGAAGTAAATATTGCAACAGAGAATCTGGTCTTCAGAAAGGACTCAGGGTACAAGAAAAACTTATAATACATCATTAGACCCCTGAGGGAGACATAAAAGTAGAAGAAAAGTGACAATGAGGATGACCAATAAGGAGGGCAGCAACATATAGTCTATCTGATCCTTCATACTCAGGGTTAAAAAAAAGGAAATCTAAAAAAAGCAAACAAACTTCAAGATAGTAAATTTATTCCTGTAGAGCTGATGGATGCATGGCTGATTTTACCCTAACTTCTGTGGACTGTATATGTCATTAGGAGACTTGAGTGTGAGACAGAAGGTATGTAAAGCAGTGTTAACAGTGTGAGGTAGAAAGGAAGATGTGGCTTCTTCAAGGTACATCATCAAATAACAGCTGTTCAGTGGTGCAGTTGGTTACTCATGGACATGCTCAGGAGCTCCAGCATGCTTCCTCCCCCATTTTGAGCACATCAGAACTTTTTAATTATCATAGATCTCATTATCATAGAATCATAGAATGGCTTGAATTGGAAGGGACCTTAAAGATCATCTACTTCCAAACCCCCTACTATGGGCAGGGACAACTCCCACTAGACCAGGTTGATCAAAGCCTCATCTAACCTGTTCCTGAACACTTCCAGGAATGATGCTTCCATAACTTCACTGGGCAACCTGTTCTGGTATGTCACCACCTTCATAGTAAAGAGCTTCCCAATGTCTAATCAAAATCTACCCTGCTCTTAAAACTATTGCCTCTTGTTCTATCACCTCATGGCCTTATAAATAGTCCCTCTCCAGCTTTTCTGTAGGCTCCCTGCAGGTACTGCCAGGCTGCTATAAGGTTTCCCTGAAGCCTTCTCTTCTCCAGGCTGAGCAGACCCAACTCCCTCAGCCCATCCTCACAGGAGAAGTGCTCCAGCCCTCTGATCATCTTTGTGGCCCTCCTCTGGACCCTCTCCAATAGATCTATGTTCTTCTTGTGTTGGGGGCTTCAGAGCTGGATGCAGTACTTCAGGTGAATCTTCAGGCTGCATCTTTTAATGCAGCCCAGGATATGGTTGGCTTATTGGGCTGCCAATGCACATTGCCAGCTCATGTTAAGCATTTCACCAACCAGCACCCCCAAGTACTTCTCTGCAGGGCTGCTCTCAATCCACTTATCAGACAGTCTGTATTTGCGCTTGGGATTGCTATTGATATTGATTATATTTGATTACACATCCTATGAAAAAATAGGTCAGTGGATTTTTCTGGAATATTTTACCTCTGGGAACCATTCACAGAAGGTTTAAAATCATATTCCTTCAGTTTCACAACCACAAAAGTCATCGCAAAGCAGATCTCTGTCTTCTGTTGGCTTCTGCTTTGTGAAGTATAGAAACCTCACAGTTGCTGTAGCACTTCATCTTTATGGAAAAGGGTGGTATAAATGGCCTCGCCATGGCACTCTGGCTGAAAATATCATAGAAAATGTGGAAACACCCCTAACAAATTCAAAGCACATCATTGCTATTTCTGCTAGTGAATTTTGAATGAAACACATGGTCTCAGCACAGACATGCAATATCTAGAATTCCTGTCTCTTCCTGGAGACCCAAGATCTAATTTAGCACAGGCAAACACATAGCACAGATTTTCGTTTTATACTCTCATGCTGTATTCACTCAATTGTAAGAATCTGACAATAGCAGTGTAGAAAAGCCATAAAGCATCTGGCTTCTCTGCAGTCTATCAGCAAACTACAAATGTCATAAGAATTTCTTAATGCTAGGAAAAGGACAGATGCACAAAGTTCCCATCTGAGTACTCTTTACCAGCTTGCAGAAGTAATACTGGTGGGAGCCAAAAGTGGGTATCATCAGCCTTTGCCCAAAGACAAAGGCAAGCTTGTATTGACAGAATGCTCACTTCAAATATTCAGAGATTTTAGTCTCAAAAGTTCTTTTATCTTATCAAATTATCTTAAATACCTATTAACAATACAAGTCTAGACACATAGTTGTCTTAAATTTTTTGGTTATTAGCAGTATAAAATTTAGTATGTATCCTTAAAGGAAGTTTTTTCAGTGCCAGTATAGTTAATTATATCAATACAGTTAACTGGTGGCTCTTCTGGTCTAACTTTCCTATGTGGGCACAGTTACCTGGAAAATGAGTATTTTAAACCTTTTCAGATAGTTTGAAAATTGCTTCCCAAGTGGCAAGCTGAAGTGATTTGAGGCAGCCCTGTGCCCATAGAATAAACTAATTTTAAAATCTTGTCCTACCTATATCATTTTCTCATGTAGAAAAGCCCCTGGGACAAAAGTGCTTTAAAGTCTATTCCATAATACTTACTTCAGTATAATTATTCTTAAATGCTAAGAGTGTCCACATGAGGATTTAGCCCAGAATAGCAATTTCAGTCAATATGCAAGTGCAGATATATACGGACACTTGTAGATATTTTACCTTTTCACACCTAATGAAGGCAGCAAGGTGTTGTGGTTCCAAGGAGGAGATGCTGAGCAAACTTAACGAGCACACAACTTGATGAACAATGTATGATGATATGAATTAGGCGAGCTAAGATGAGATAAAACATGTCTCCACAAATCCAGTTCTTTTATGTGTCAACAGGAGACTGAGTGAAGTAACGTAGTTTCTTCCCTTGAACTGGGAATGTCAATCCCTCAATAAAACCCTCATAGAGACTAGTAAGAAAACTGGGTAGTCACTGGGCAGGTGGCAAAGAACTGCTACAGATCAGACACTGGCAAAGCAGCAAAACAAATAGTCAGTTTTCACCTTGGCAAAGCCTCTATGCTAAGTCAGTGTCCAAAATATTAATAAATAAATCAGGAATTAAAGAACAGAAGATGTCATCACTATTCTAATGCAAATAGCAATTAGCAGCAATATCTGCATTTGACACGAAGCTCTGAGGTTAACAGAGGCTGGGAGTGCCTGTAAAGAATCTCACCAGTAGACAAATGGGAAGCACAGTGGCAGATAAAATCTAGCACTAACAGAAGTGTGGCATGAGTTTACCAGTTGTTGAGAACTGAACAAGAGCCCAGTAACATGCCAGATTAGCTCAATCTCCTGATGCAAATGGTCCACCAATTGCTGGTTAAAACTGGACTGCAGTTGAAAACTGGACTGCAAAGTTTAAGACAAGGCACTGAGACAAATCTAGCTTTCCTTGTGATTAGAAAAGTAGTCTTGGAAGATGTTCAAAACGACCTCTATGAAAAGGTAGGTATTAAGTAAAGCATTTCTATTTGTGCAGCTAGGAAAGCATTAGCAAAACCAGAAAGCATCCCAAGATGAGTGGCAAGCCAGGACGTCTATGTGACTGTGATGGTGGTGAAGAACATGAAGACAAAATGCCTAAGCTGAAAAGTAAGTTAAGACTGGCAACAAACAACATTTACTCTCCCTGGTCCCATTTATCAAAGATGAACTTGTGGAAGTCACTACTATCCCAAAACCGTCAGCAGGCCTGGAGGGATTAACTGTGTCCAACTTTATTTACAGCTGTCTCAAAGGGGGGAATCACAGTACTCTTCACTGCCATCTGCTGTGAGTCCCCGTGGAGGCCTGGAGGCCACCCTGTCCCCGGCACCCAGCCTTCCCACAGAAGGAGACAGGAGCACAAGCTTGGAGGGAGCAAGGGGCAGTTCTGCTCCAGAGTGGGCACATGAGCTACACCTCTGTGTCCCTCAGTAACAGAGAGATACAGGTGCCATCACTTCAGGCTTACTGACAGGAATTAAGAAGAAATTTCCTTTTTGAATAAATTATTCCATCATGTGACTTTGATAGTTTCTCCTGTATTAACTAGCATCAGCCATGGCGCTGACTCAGAGGGAAGATCTATGCCATTAATGCCATACTCCTCTGACGAGGAGGATGACATGGAAATGTCGCAAGTCCTCAGGGACTGGCAAATTGCTGCCAGAAGTTGTTCTCATTCCAGTTGGTAGCAGTGACACCAGACACTTGCCATTTAGACTGAGAGACATACAAAGGAAACAGACAAAAGTCTCACAGGCTGGAAAAGGCTAAAGTGCAATTTTACCTAATTAAAAATTGAGACAAATTAATAGGCTATAGTTTTTTTCAGTGGCTCTTTGATTTTGAGACATCTGAAGAGGGTTATAATTTTTAGAAGAGAAGTACTCAGTGACTTGGAAAAATCCAGCCCTACAGAAGGCAGCCTGCACCCCCTGGGATGGGAAACCTCCTCCATCCCTCCATTACCTGCCACATCCCTACTTAGATATTAAAATGTGAATCAACACCCTGGAAAGAGAAAAATGTCAAAGTGCTGACACTATTAACAAATACCATGAGCTTACAATGAATGAAATAGCCAAACCACAAGTGCTCAGGTTTGGGGGATTTTATCAGCATTCAGCATCTCTGCTGTACATGCATCTGCATATGAACTGGAAGACAAAAAAAAAAAATACAAATGTTCAGTTATTATCAAAATTACAAAAGAAACTCCCAACAAAGCTTATAAATATGCTGAAAGCATATCTTATCTATCTATCAGAGAGCAAAGAACCCCCCTCCCTCCTCACCACACATCCTGATGCCTCCATCTTTTCCCTGGCTTGCAACACCATGGGTTCGATAGTGCCACCGAGGCATGGCTCCTTGTGTCCCACCATATGGCTGCTGGGGCAAGGCAGGCAGGTTGACATGGGCCAGGACAGCCAAGGAATTGCAAACTTTGCCTTGTTGGATCATGCTGCTTTCCTCCCCAGGACCTATCTGTGGAGGAGGGGCAGGGTTCATTCTAAAGTGGGAGGCACTGAACACAAAATGAGTTGGATTTTAAGGACCATGTGTCAAGAGGATGCAAAAGTGTGAGAAAAAGACTAGAAGCAAGACTAGTAAAGCTCAGGGATCTGGAGAGGGGTAGGGGGTATGAAGCGGCTCAGGGCTAAGGGGGAGGAGGAAGGAATAGAGTATCAGAGGGAATAAGAGAGGATAAAGCAAGCTTCTGTCATAGTCCAAATATCATGGTCAGAATACCAGTGCTCTGAGGTGAGACTGAGGTTTTCTACACAGCATTAAAATGAAGCATTAGATAAAGTTTGAAGAAAAATGTCAGAAAAAGACAGGAATTAAATGATGCTCATCTGCTTCTTCAGAGAATGCAGAAGAGGATGGATCCCTGACTGTTAATCACGATATATAAGATGAACGTGCTTAACTGAGTTTGAATTGTAAAAAGCGTATCTATTTGACTTATGTTAGAGGCAAGACTTACCTCATCTCTGAGCTATATTTTTAAAGCTATGCCTGAGGTGAACATTTTGCAAGGATCACTAAAATGTTACCTGAAATGTAAATATTGAACAAATATTTTTAAAGTATTTTGAGTTCAGGAACTAATAGTAGTTCCACTTGTTAGCAGTCCAAATTTTATTAATAAATATAGTATTTTCACTAGCTTTATATGCCAGGAAAATACTGAATACAGATACATAGTGAAAAAAAATAAAATCCTTTCTTTGCAGAAACCACTTTTCAGCACACAGGAATGAAAGGTTTCCACAGATGAACTCTGTTGGCTCCTGCAGTTATTACCCCAGCTGTGTGTCTCACCTTTTGCAGAGGTTACCTCTGGCAGCAGAGCGAGCAGGAAAGGAGGACATGTCAGTGCCTCGGTCAGCCCAGCACAGACAGCCTGGCTTGCACAGAGAGCAAAGTGGAATCTCAGCTACTACGCCAGACTTCGCCTGCAGCAGCCGAAGCGCTGACATGCGATCCCTTCTGCCAGCTCTCTTATGGGGACGTGATCTCCAGCAGGGAGAAAATTAAAAATAGTTGGGGACTGAGCCATAAAAAATTCTGCAGTTCATGGGAGATTGTTGTTAGCACTCGTTCATTCATTCATGTGTAGGCTTAATTTAATTTTAGATGTTATTTTGTTATGAATAAAATAACATTCACACCATTCCAGTAGTGACATTTTACTCTTGCCGTCTGCAGCTTTGGTAGAAACACTCTTCCATCTCTATAGGTAAGGAACTCCCTCTACACAAGTCTTTTCTATACAAATAATTTCTTAAATAAAAATATTTTACAAATTAAAGTTAACCTTTTCTTTGCCAAGATAAAATATGGTTTTAATGCATTACAACCCCAATATAAATGAGGACCTATTCATTTGGGCACATTTCATCCAGTCTAAGTAATTGTGAGAAACCTAACACCAGGCAACTGATGGGTATTAAATTACAATTCACATGCCTACAAAAGGATGGTAGCAGGGTTAAAAACACACCTTTTCCCAGGGGAGACTTTAGAAGGAATCAGATAGTAAATCAAATTATGGCAGCTAATGAGTTACAGCGCTTCAGCTCCAGTAACCCTTTCTCTGCCTGTCCTCTGCCTGCACCTGGGGAAGGACCTGTGCCTCTCCTCAACCCCTGGTGAAAGCCCTGTGCAGCTGGGGCAGGCTAAGGCACACAGCCCAGGAGGGTATGAGGCATTGCTACACCAGTAACATGGAGGGGCTGAGCTCTGCCTCCTCAGCACCTTGCTGAACCACCAAAAAAACATCACCATGGCAAGCTAGACTGTCTGGACTCAGCTACAACCATTAGCTAGATCCATTAGTCAAATTCCAACTAAAACACTTATGCCAAATAAATTAAACTGGTTTATACCTGGTTTGTAGAGATTTAATTGAAACCTGTATGAAACTGGGGAAAAGGAGGTGGGTTTACTGTTGCTTTGTATAGTGAGAGCATCTAAGGGGAAACTGGGTAATGCCAGAATGGAACTGTCATTCCCCCAGTAACAGTGAAAGTAAGCAAGGGGCACAATGGATCTATACCACTTGAAAATTCGGAATAAGCTGTCTTCGTCAAAGATACGCTTGCATTTTAGCCTGGATATGGGATTTACAGCTGAAGTCCCCAGGCTTGTACTATATAGAAAACTGGAGGGTCCAGTGGTTTCTTTGCCTTCGAAAATTCATGTTTACTCAAAACTCAATTAAGAAAAAATGAAGTAGTCATAAATTCATTTGAATATGCCTATAAAGAGTCAGTACTGGTTTAATTAAATGTATATGCATGAATATGCTCACATATTTTTTTAAAATTCCTGTTACAGAAGAAGTTGTATTTATCATATACCTTACTTATGATATTTTGTTCATTAAGTCATCTTCACCATGATCCTGTGCACATTACAAATCCACGTATGTATACATTGGTTTATATATATAATATGTGGTGGCAAATCACAGTTTTATGCATCAGCCTTAAAGCTTTCAGCAATGTACTACAGGAGAGTTTTGGAGATGCTTGCTACAGCCAGGGCAGGAACCTGAAGACATGTGATGCCAGCACCTTCACTCCTCCCCAGCTGGAGTTCCCCTAGGAGAGCTGCCGTTTAAACAAATTCAACCAAATCCTTCCAAAAGACACTAAAAAGCAGAAGCAGACCTGGACAGAAAGGGAAAACCACAGCTCCTTCCCCATGGTCCTGCAGAGCACAGGCTGTGATGACACTTAGTCCCTACCGCATCCCCCTTCCAGCAGCACCAGAAGTAGGTGCAAGAGGGCACCTCGCAGTCTCTGAGGTCCTCCGATGTCAGCAGCTTTTTGCTCTGGTAAAGGTCAGAAGTGCTCACTCTGGGGCCCAGTGCTGTGTCGCTAAGGCTCACAAGCCAGACTCTGCTTGAGGGAAAGGCAAGAGGCACTGCAGGGCACATATGCTTTTGTTTATTGAACTCTGCCTGCCTGTGACCTGCTTGCTTAGGAAGCTCAGACAGGCTTTCTCATCCCAAAACACTGGCACGGCATTTTCCTCCATCGGTCTCATTTTCCCAGATACATGCAATATTTAAAAGTAATTCATAAAAATAATTCATTAAATTACATTTAGATCTGGAAATGTCCTTTTTTTTTTTTTTTTTTTCCATGGCTATGCAGCTTTTTGGGTATAGGAATTAAGGTGCAGTTTTTTATCCAATTTATGCTATTTTCCCATGATTTGCATAACACTTTAGCTTTAGACTCTGACAATCACATGTCCTAGCACAATATTGCCTAGAGACAATCAGAATTTCATTCTCTGATTGGAAAATAGGCTGGAAAACACTACTTCAACTTAACTACATAAATTCAAATTCCTCTGATACAACTGAAATAAACAGGTAAAGATAGAAAGAGAGTGAAAGGAGAGAGGGAAAAAGAAAAGACTTGCCCCTCCAAGCATCTAAAATGAATATTTGGAAATATTAACCCTTAACAGTTTAATACATGATGCAATATTCATAAACCTTCTTATCACAGTAATCCTGCTTATTTGCACCATTTTCGTATTATTTTCAGCCCTTTACTTTATTGGAGAATGGTTGAAAGAAAAAAGGTCCATAGAAACTATTCAAGACAATCCCCTTGACACTATTGTAACATGCTGATAACTGCTCTGACATGACTCATAAACCCTCAATAAAAAGGAGGAAGAATGTGCCACAAGAGCCCCTAGTAACAGTTTTAAAATTCTGCTCTCAAGCTACCAATTTACAGTGAGAAGGGAAAAAACAAAACAAAAAAGTGATAAACCCTGTGATGATATTATTCTTATTATATACTCTTTAACTTAAATCCTAAAATCTTCATGGAACAGTATAAACCTATAATTTAATCCTAACTCTTAGTTGGTCTAGGTATAGTATTTAATTGATGATAATATAGGATGTCACGTATGATAAACATGAGAGATATAATAGGGTAAGAATATAAATAGTAGATTAACATGTGCAAGCTACTATTACAGGCAGTTTAGGTCAGTTTAGCATTAGTCTAAGTGAAAGTTATAGGATTAAGAAATGTTAGAGGTGCAAAACAGAGATGAGGTGGGACTTTAGGTAAAAAGAAGCAGCTTGGTTGGCAAGTAGCCAGCAAAGATAATTTTTTATTTGCTCAGCTGAGATAACATGGATTGATTATATACAATTAATTTGTATGGATCGAAAAGTTCCATTTATTGACCAAGATAACTGAAAAGTGGTTCAACATTCCTTGTTCAACCTTTCCTTGAAATTTAGTTGCTGAACAAAAGTTAGAGGAAAATTCAACAGAGCAATTCCTTTGTTAGTGTCTTTGAGGTAATCTTAATATTGATCTTCAATACCTTCCTCTTTGTTTTTCTGCTTTTTCTTCTATATTCACATTATCATTATTGTATGTATTTAGTATCACTGTGGCATAGTAATTTTCCATATCAAATCTATATTTAGATTACTCTTTATTTACTTACTGTGTTACATGATTTCGTTGTTAAATAAAATTGTTTTCCATTGTTACTGGAAAAGCCTACTCTCTCTTGTTTTCTTGAAGTTGTCTCATTTCCTACATAATATCTTGGGGTCAACAACAAAGGGAAGCAGAGATGACTAAAGTTGTCTCATTTTGCAATGTTTGCATTGTCATGACCACAATAAACTCTCTGTACTGCAACAGGGAAATTCCTCAGTGTGAGAATCAGTCTCTGCTGCTCTCCAAGGATTCCTCTACTGGGGAAGAGTAGGACGTACTTAAGCAGGGCATGAGCAGAAGGGGACAGAATATTCCCCTCAGGAAGATACCACTTACATCAGTCCCAGTATTTTAGCTACAAGTGCAAAGGAACAATTAGCTCACAAAGACAATTAGGATAATTAAAATAAATAAATAAATAAAATCTAGTCTAATATTTTGTTCCATTA
Source organism: Chloroceryle amazona (assembly GCA_027560015.1). Lineage (NCBI taxonomy): Eukaryota > Metazoa > Chordata > Aves > Coraciiformes > Cerylidae > Chloroceryle > Chloroceryle amazona. The sequence continues at coordinate 33,724 of JANHFX010027112.1, read as the reverse complement.
CATGCCTTTATATGGAGGAATACATACTTGCAAAAATAAACCCAAATATTTTAAAGTGCAACTATTATGTGAAGTGCTGCTTCAAAAAAAAAAAAAAAAAAAAGAGCTGTAATCTAGCTCTTATATGCCATTTCTTCAGGGAGACAAACTGGAGTTTTCAAATAGCTGAATGAGAAGAATCATGTAATACAGGCAGCATTTCTCAAATGCAGGCACATGCTTCAATTAAAAAAAAAAACAAAACAACCAAACAAACAAACAAGCAGCACAAGAAACCCACAAACTCCTCAAAAGAGTATATAACTTTGAAGTCAGTTATTATTTCTGCTATCGCCATTTGAATATTCTATTTCTTCCTCCTGTGCCATTGCCTGTTGTCACTGCTGGCACGAAACAGGAAGCGCTAGAGAACGCAGAACTAAGACAGATAAAAGGGTCAGTTTGCTGAGACAAAAGATGATATCACGTCGAGACAAATTACAGAGGTGCTGTGTCTAAATGTGTTGAAGCAATAACAGCTATACAACAGCCATATCAGCAGGGCTGCTCTGTGCCTCTTGCTTACGCACGCTGCATGTAAAGCAGGGCCCACAGCTCAAGCGCTGCAATTCAGGTCACACACATAGGCAGCTCCCCAGCAGCTTGGGAGACAGCTAGCTACTAGGCCACCTGCAGGCCATCCTGCTCAGACACAGAAACAGCTGAAGAAGAAGTCATTAGAAGTGACAGGTAGCCCGACGCTGGAGGGCAGAGCCTCATCCTGGTGCCTCGCAGCCGGACCCTCATCTCCCAGCACATCCCTCCAGTGCATCCCCACCCGCCCGAGCACCCGCTCCCCAGCTATCTCTGTGCTTCTGTACACCCTGTGCAGCTGAGAGCCAAAGGGGTAAGAGAAGGCAATTCCCTTTTAAAATAAATAAATAAATAAATAAATAAAACCAGCTAGGAAAAAAACAACAGCTCTCAAGCATGCAGTGTCTTCATCGGGTCTTGCAAAACTGCTGATCAGCTGAGCAACTTGAGAGGTAGAGGGTAATTAGCACCTGTGAAAGATCAAAAATTGGTAGGAGGCATGCTGTTAACCCTGATGGAGAGAAAACTGGATAGTTAGCACTCCTACAAGAGCAAGGTCCTGTGGATGGCTGGAGCATAGTAGTCACAGAAGGGAAAAAAAAGTTGGATAGATACATAGGTAGATCAATCAATCTCACAGCACAATTGCTATCAGTTTTCCTCTCCAGTTGCTGTTTTGGATCTCCCTTTGTTGA